>CAMOHE010049924.1:0-73951 GCA_946598075.1 Artocarpus hirsutus | reverse complement strand
AAATAACTTTGATGCCGCAAGTTAGTCACTATAATATCGCTAAATAAATTGTAAAACCAGGAGATGAGAAGTGAAGAACTCCTAAACAACCAATAAAATTTAACGAACGACCATCAAAAGACAATGAATGACCATGCAGTCACCCAAGCTTACTTGATTCAAATGACTTATATAGTTGTCGAACGACCCAAAAAAAAAAAAACGACGAACAACCACTAGGTCATTCAGTCATGTTTCTTTATTTGACATCTGTTTAGTTTTGTTTTTTAGAGGCGTGTTTTGTTAAAGATAAATAAAAGCACGGTTGATTAATATTGAATTAGTCAAGTTTCACATTAACTAAAATTTTGCTAAAGCATATCCTGACTTTCTTTAACACTCGTCTTGTTTGGCCAAGTTGACAAGTTAGAATTGATCATACTGGTTTTATGAATGAATAAGAGAATTTTAAACTAACATGACATCACTAACCTACCATAACATTAGGACATAAAGTCAAGTGTTCAACTTATACTTGATCCGATTGTTTTTTCGGTAAATAGTGAAATTTCTAATTGTTTTTAAATCAAATAAGCTTGATGCCGCAAGGTACGTGACCATAATATCACTAGATAAATTTTAGTAAAAAGAGATGAGCAGTGAAAAACTTCTAAACGACCAACAAAATTATACGAACGACCATTAAAAAACAAGAAATGACTATGTAATCTCTCAAAATTACTTAATTCAAATGACCAATATAACACTCGAATGACCACAAAAAAGTGAGGAACGAATACTAGGTCATTTAGACATGTTTCACTTCATTTGACATGTGTTTTGTTTTGTTTTGTTTTTTCTAATTTTAGAGTTTGTTTTTTCGAAAGTAAATTAGTTTCTTTTAGCAAGAAGACAAATGCGCAACAAACACTATTCATAATGAAAATTATGTAGCCATGTCTAATAACTATTTAAATACGAAAATGTTTTTAGTACAAAAATATAAAATAAATACCACAAACAACATAACCAGAATCTTTTAGACAAAAATGCAGATTAAGTAGTGCTTCTCATATTGGATGGATCATGCCGATTGGGACCTCTCTACGGACACATGCAATCGTTAGTGTTACGATTTCGAACTAAATAGAACTCCTCTTTGTAATAAGTCAATTTTATTGACAAGTGTACTGTAAAAATATGTTTTTATAATTATGTGTCTGAATAAAAACATTGTTATATCCACATGTTGCTCATACAACCAATATACAAGTGAAGCTACACGTATAACACAAACAAATACTTCTTTTTATATTACTCTTTTATTTGTTGACTCAATTCTTTCTTTCTTTTCTCAATTCTACTTTTTCAGTTAAGAACTCGGTCTTCATCCTGTGGTGAAATTTTTTATTCAATTCAATTATATTTTAAAAACCTCTGTTCTAATAGCTCCAAATTTCTCCTCATTCAATCATTGAGCCACAACACTAACTATCTCTAAAGGTAAACATTTAAGAATTTGTCAAACTAATTAGTTAATCACTCTAAATTGGTCAAATTATTGGCTTGTTCACACCCGTTATTTATATTATTTTCATAAAATTGATATTAACGGACGGGTGAAGCTAATCATCAAGTTTTTCCACGCATTTATGTATTTATAACCCATGCATGTGTAAGAATGGAAATAACACAATTTGTAATGAATATGCTTAATTTTGCCTCTAGAAATGGTGTTGTATGAAGACTGCTTGAGAAGCTAAATTAGAGATAAGCTTACATCTGGTTTTATCCTCAATTAATTATGTGCCTCTTGAAAATCACCAATATCTATTTTTGTCTTGTCTCTCCACGTTTGTTCCCGTGTATATAAGACTTAGGGTCCGTTTCGTAAATGGATTCGAATTGTATTGATTTGCATTATTTTGATTTGATGTGTACGATTTGAATTATGTGATTTAAATTGTTATTTCAATTGATATTTGGATGTCCATTTAAAGTGCTAATATGAATATAAAATAAAAATAAAATTTGTGTTTAGATAGATAGTGGAAAATTTTTTTAATTTATTAACAAATCTAACAAAATCTTAATGTTCATGATATTAAAAATTATACAATATGGATCTTGATTTATTTCTCTCTTCATTAAGGACACAACTCAATCGAATATCAAATAAATAAGTTATGATTTTTTTCCACAAATATAGGAGAGAATATGAGATTTTACTGTGGCAACTTATCCGAGTACAAAGAGTTTAAGGGGGAATAGAACTCTGAAAACATAGATTCAAAGGATTTATTTGATTTGAAGTTTGAGGAAAATAAATATCTATTCAAAGGATTTTGTAAACTCAAATTTCAAAGAGTTATCTTAATATGCTAAACAAACGGACCTTATATCGTAATATTATTTTTCTTCATATTATTTTCCTTCTTCAACGTCAAATCGAAAGTACAATACGTTTAATATTTTTAAGCATGGTTATATTCTGCTCGAACAGAGTAGTAATTGTTACAAGAATATAATCAGAAGAAACAAGATAAAAAAGAAATAAGAAAGGGCAGAGGAGAAAACCCGCATTTGATGGTAACAAAATCCGTCCCACGGACGCCTTCTACGTTTTGTTGTCTGTAAAAAAATTTTTAAAAAAAAAGTCCTAAAAGCAACCTTACGAACTCACACATTAATCCTCTCTCTCTTCTCTTTTTTCTCTCTTTTTCCTCTCTCTAACACAGCCAACAATAGGCAATCCCAAAACCCTAGCCTTCTCTAGCCACGTCCTAACCTCCCTCCTCCTGAACGGCTTAAAACCACTATTATGATTTTTTTGAGGGGAAACCACTATTATTTTTTGATTGAAAATAAGCATGAAACCACTGATTAATACCAATAATATTTATTGTAGAATTATTACCACTCTCTCTAAAAAAAGAGGGATACATAACTCTGCCAAATTTTAGCTTCTTAGTTTAGATATTGTATATAATACTTGTTACATTCATATATTATCTTTTTACTTAATATTTTCCTTTTTCAAAAAACAGTAATTAATTTAGAAAACGAAAATACAATGCATTAAACTTTTTTAGTCATTGTTTTATTCTGCTTTTTATTATCAAGAAATGGCAAAGCAACTTAAACCAATAAAGAAATTGCTCCTACCGCTAGAGGTTGGACGGAAAAATAATGGTTTCAGATTAAAAAAAACGGAACAGGAAGATATAGCTCAAACATATACTAAAAGTTAATTTTGATGAATTCACAAGTATACACATTCTCTCAATCCATATGTTTTTCTTATTGTATAATTATAATTGTGTTTGTTATATCATTATATGATATATACTTTTATTTATTTGACCACAGAGAATGAAAATACAAGCGACACTTTTGGAAGGAAATATTGAACTTTTTGAAGACATGCTTAAATTACCAAAGTTTTATTACATTTCCAATGCTTTTGTCAAAAATTGAAACCATAACATCAACTATTTGAAAATTAGTTTGAATAGATCATCAATTGGAATAGATTAGTAGAAAAAACTGAGGACAAAGAAATAATTGACTATCCATCCATATTTAATTTCATACACTTCAATGATGTACTAGAAAATGACGTGGAAAATATGTCTAACTAAATGCTAACTTTGGAAAGTCATTTAAACTTTTATATTTATAAACTCTTTTAGTCACTATTTACATTTATCGTCGCTATGTTATTTTATTTTAATGACAGATATCATTGCAATAGCATTGCATGCCAAACCTTCCAAGAAAATCTAGACAAAATATGGTTAAGCAAATATTCAGGAGATTTACCTTGTTAATGAACAATATGTATTAAACTTACTATCATATTTACTAGTTAAGTCACCATCATATTTTAATTTATATATATATATATATATATTAGTTATATGATATTAAATTTTCTTCTTTCTTTTTTAATGTTTTAGACGAAAGCCAATGTTGTTCACAATGTGGAATCAATTTGTTGCAAATGTAGCTGCTGACATCTCAAGTACTATTGCAACAAGATCTATAGTTGCATGCTTTCAGGTTAAAGCTTCTACATGTAATGGACGAATTTTTGTTATAATTCCTAATACCTAATTAAAATGATTTAAAAATGTTATAAATAAAAAATTATTTTACGTTTCTTTCCAAAAAAAAAAAAAGCATCAAGCACTTTTTTCATCAATTCAAAGATACCAAAGGCTTTTGAATTACAATCTTGATCAATATTTTATAATCATACTTAAATTATAAAATAATCTATTAATTATTTTAAGTTCAATTACTTAACAACTATAAAAAAAAATATTCTACAATAATAGGTGTGCAAATCATCAAGATGATCTTGCACAACTCAACATTGAGCCTTCATATACAACATCTTCAACAAAACAAACAACAGTACTTTCACCAGAAATGATAACAAAAATTGATTCTATATATAATTTCCCTGTAAGCTCTCTACTATATTATTTTAAAATTATATTTTTATTTGAAAAAAAATGGATACCATTCCATGACATAGTATTAGCAGCAAACAAATTTTTGGATTAGAGCATCAATTATGGTGACAAATTTCAAACAAAAGTTCTGGTATATGGCATATTCATAATGCTACAAAACTACAAGCACAATTTTTGATCAAATATTTATGCCCCCATTAAGACCGGTATGTAAAGGCAATCCCAAAGTACCTTCATTACTTACTAAATATTAAATAGCAAAATATTATAATAGTTATACATCAACAATGGTTTATAATTATTTTAATTATAATTGTAGATGTCGTGTTGAAGCTCATCTCTGTGATTCCTTTGGAGTATTAATCGCAACTTTATTGCAACAAATGCTAAACAAATCCTTCATTGCTCTACAAAAAGAACTGATGCAAAGTACAACTGAGGTAACTTATTCTATTCATTTCACAATTTTTATTAGGAACACTTTCTTTATTGTACATTCAAAAAAATAAACTTCTTAAATTTTACATACATATTTCGAATGCCTTTAATTTGATATTTTGACGGTTTTTGGGAGTTTTTGACCTTTTTATTTGCTTTTTGTGAAGATATGTTCAATACTATGTTTTTTGTGTGTTTATATCTTTAAGTGTATTTTTAGTAATTTTAAGGTGTGTTTTATTTAGTTGTATGTTAAATAAGTAAGTAAAAATATTTGCTTAATTTTAGTAAATTTTTGTAAAATAATTAGTTTCTCTAGGTCTATTTGCAAGGAAAGTTAGAATCTAGGCCAAAAATAGGAAGAAAAGTGCAGAGAAACTTCAAACTGGGATAAAAACTAAAAAAAAGCAGCCGACAATCACTGCAGAGAAATTGTTCACACGGGCCCCAAGTTTCTATTTAACCTAACTTACATGTAATTTGGTGCTTCCAACTTCATGTGAGCTTAGTTCTTGCTCCAGTAAAGGTGCGCCACGTGCACAAAATAAAGGAGAAAGCCAAATAAGATGCAACACACTTCCAGCACAATGAAGAAGCCAAAACAACTGAATTATTGTTCGTCTTTGCACGAGATTTGTGCTCAATTGGTGGACATAGACACGCTCTGCACTTAGCCCGTGGTATGTGAGGAAAGATACAATCTCGAAGAAATTTTTTTATTTCAAAAATTTGATCCTTGAAAGCTATAAAAACCGTGTCACAATTAGAGAGCTTTCATAACTCTTAAATAAACTTCAGGAGCAATGCTCCGAAGGAAGAAAACAAAAAGAAAAAGAAAAATAAAAAAAAAAATCTTTTTTTCTTTTGAGTTTAGAGTGTTTGCGAGAAGGAGAATCCGTCAGTTGTAATTGTAAAATATCCTGGTTCTTTCTAAACTTTATTCTTGTAATTTATTAGTGTTTATGTTAATAACTGTGATGTTTATATTTGTTATTATTGTTAGGTTTTAGTTTTATTTTAGTTAGGATTGTGACGTAATTTAGATTATGAATGTTCTATTTAGTTAAATAATATTACTGTGAACTTCATATTTATGTCGAGTGTTTTACACTATACTTAATGCTTTTAATTAGCTAGCCACTAGTTAGATGACTAAATAAATCATAATGAAACCGAGATGAGGTTTGTGATTTAGGAACATGTGTAGAATACTATAAATTGCATGCGAGATAGGGGCATACTTACATGATTTGTGTGGTTACAATAATAATATCTACAGATCATAATCAACCTAGGCATAATTAATTCACATAAAGATATAGCATATTTTTATGCTTAGGTATTTTCGATGTAACTCACGAGAGAGCATTGAATAAGATAGAGAATTTGGCCATCAACATAATATGAGGAAATCACAATAATATATTTAATTGAATAGGATTGGATTAATTTTAGTGAATCATAAATTTTAATGTTTTTAGATTTATTTATTTTTATATTTTTTAAATTTTATTTTCCTTTTCTTTAATCTTATTTTTAAATTCACATTTTTTTATTATTCAAATTATCTTAGGATTAAAACAATTTCAGTAGTTAAAAAAAATTCTCCATAGACTTTATCTTTGTGTTCATGACCTCTATTCAGAGTTTCAAATCAACATCTTCCGCAGCCTCTACGTAAGTATAAGGATTTCTATCATGTTCATCCAATTGAGCCAAGAAGGCCTCACAATTAAACATATACCTCTCGGGTTGACGCTAGATCCTCCCACTACGCCGAAGTCCCTTAGGTTGTTGTTCAGGTTCGTTTGGTTTTTGAATACTGATTGGAGTGGTTTTAACCGAAATCCTTAGAGTAATTGAATCACTCCTTAACTCCTCAAACACCACTTTGCTCAAGGTTTAAACTTGTCCATGTAACTCTCCTCAAGGAAAGTTGCATGAGTTGAAACCACGACTTTATTTTCCTTTGGGTTATAAAAATAATCCCCTTTAGTCCCTTTTGGATATCCAACAAACACGCAAACTTTCGAACGTGCTTCTAACTTATTCACATCCTTAAATAGGACATGAGTCGAACATCTTCATATACGAATATGGTTTAAGGATGTCTTCTTGCCTATCCACAACTCATAAGGAGTTTTAGGGACCGATTTGGAAGGCACGTTGTTTAAAAAAAAACATGCGGTTTATAGTGTATATCCCCAAAAGGATAAAGGCAATAGGGAATAACTCATCATGGACCTAAACATGTCTAATAAAGTCTTACTTCTTCTCTCAGCTATGTCATTCTGCTGCAGAGTGCCTGGCATAGTTAAATGGGATAAAATCCTATTCTCAAATAAGTGTCCCAAGAACTCTTCAGAAAGGTATTCTCCATCTTGATCAGATCGAAGTGCCTTTATGGGTTTACCCAATTGCTTTTCCACTTCAGCTTGAAACTCCTTGAACTTGTCATAAGTTTTGCTTTTATGGTGCATCAGGTACACATACCCATACCTTAAGCAATCGTCAATAAAAGTGACAAAGTACTCATACCCTCCTCGTGCCTGGATGTTCATCAGTTCGCAAACATCATTATGCACAAGTTCTAGAACCCCTTCGACCCTATTGCCTTTAGACCCGAATGGTCTTTTGATCATTTTACCCTCCAAACAAGATTCATATTGAGGTATAGATTCCACCTTTAAGTGACTTAAAGGTCCATTCTTTACCAATCTTTGAATCCTATTTAGGTTAATATGGCCAAGGCGCAAATGCCAAAGATAAGTCTTATTAGAGTGAGAAGTTTTAAGTCTTTTAGAGTTATTATCATTCATCTCAACATTAAGCAGTAAGTCTATCTTAGGTTTGATAAAGTATAGATTATTTTGCATCTATCTAGAACAGATAAAAGATTTTTTTTTACAAATCACCACTTTATTATTAAAAGAAACCAAATAGGAGTCTTTAAATAAATAAGCTATAGAAATTAAATTCCTTTTAAATTTAGGAACATAAAAACAATCTTGCAAAATTAAATTCCTATAATTATCAAAATACAGATGGACGTCTCCCATTGCTTCAGCTAAGACTAAGGATCCATTGCCCATCTAAACTATGAAGTCTTCACGGAGCAAACTTCTCGTTTTTTTGAACCCTTGTAGAGAAATACAAACATGATTAGTTACACCAAAATCTACAACCCAAATGTCACTAGATTCCTCAACCAAACAAGTTTCTAAATGCAGAAGATAACATCTACCTCCTAGGGTAAAGAAGTCCTTACAATTCTTCTTAATGTGCCCGACCTTCCTACAAATGAAGCACTTAAGCATCTTTGGGTTCTTCTTCTTCTTCTTCCAGCTTTTATTGTTAGTAGGAACAGAAGAATTCCTATTCTTGGCCCGTTGTTTTTTTCCATTCCTAAGGTTGGGATTGGAACTAGAAACAACTGCCAAATTGGCCTCCCCACCCGTAGGAGATTCCCTGATGAGCAGTTTGAGCTCTTGTAACTATTTCATTAACTCTATTAAGGTCATATCTCGTCTATTGCTCAAATTGAAAGTAGCTCTCAAGAAGATAAGCTCCTTAGACAGAGTCTCGAAAACCATAGTCATTTGAGTTATAGCATCGATGTAGGTTCCATTGGTTTGTGACTCAGCAAGGTAACCCATGACCAACATCATGTGCTCCTTTACAGATGTCCTTGGTTTTTGTTTATAGTTTAAGATTTTTTTAAGCGCCCCTTACCACTTTGTTAGGGCATGGCTTCCAAACATGTCTTTCAGATTATCCAAGATCTGCTTAGCAGTCTCATAATCCTCATGTTGGGCCTACAGCACGTTGTTCATGCTAGCCATAACATAGTAGCGGGCTTGATCATTAGCATCTTTCCAACAATCATATGCTTGGATTTGATCATTGGTAGAATTTCCCATAGGCTCAGGAGGACAGAGGGCTATCAGCATAAATTTTAGTTTCTCAAAGAAGAGGATGATATTCAGGTTTCATTTCTAATCACTATAATTCTCTCCAGTTAATTGGTTTTTGTCAAGTATCGATGATAAAGCATTTTTAGACATTTTTAATCTACAATAAAGAATCATATACCAAACATAAGCAAACATACATAATAATTTAGTAAGATAACACAATCATGTAAAAAATATACAAATGTATTTATGTGTCAAAACCTTGAAAATATCACAACCTTACAACGATAATTCCTAACTCAGAATTCAACAAGCTCTTAGGAGAGTCATACCAAATTCAATCAGGAACACAGATCTTCTCTTGATTAATATATGCCATCAGGACCCGTATGATCCAGCATATATTAATAATCGTTTCTTTGGCTATTAATTTATTAACAGAGCTCCTAGGAAAGGTTAATAATAAAATTAACATGAGTGTACAACATCGTTTCAATATTTTATCCACGATTTATAATCACCACCGATTTATTGTAGCGCCCCCTTTTCGGACGGCACAGATATCGTTACATTCATTCTTTAAAACATTAATTGGAGCAAACTATTGTAATTAATAACATGCATTTGAAATCATAGTTTGGAAAAGCATTCCCAGGATCTTTACATACATTTTTTTTTTTTTTTACAAAAATACAATTCGCAAGAAATTATAATTAGTTAATTATAGCAATTTGCTTTTCCATAAACATTATGTAAATAGTTTGCTAATATCATTTAAAATTAAATTGACCTTTGAAAACAAAAGATAAAATTGTTTGAACACAGCTCAGCCGGCAGGCTGAACTTTTAATTTCGGCAGGCCGAACTCAACCGGCAGGCCGAAGGTCACCCATCAGCAAGCCGTCCGAGGCCTTGCAAAATGGGGTTTTAAAATCAACAAGATCGGCAGGCTAATACATAGCAACCGGCAGGCCGATCGAAATTATTCAGCAGTCCGACCAGTATGGTCGGCAAGCCGAACAAAAGAAAATTTTGATTTAAAAATAAGTTTTAAAACTTCAAATGCGGAATAAACTTTATAAAATAATAAAAGTCTATTAAATAAATATTCTCAAAAATTATAAAACATATCCTTAAAATTCAAAAATGTTATAAACATACTCAAAATCAAAAATCATAGATTATTCCATTAAACTCTCTTTCCTTGGCGTTCTTCCATTTGCAAACCATCTTCCTGAGCTCACACGCCTGTCGGTGCCCTCCACCTACTCCAAAACTTTCTTACCCTTATCTGCAACATGATAAAAAGCTTGAATAAGCTAATGCTTAGTAAGTACATTATAATTCTCACAACTTAAAACATTTCATGAACATCATTAACATCATCATCATCATAATAGTGCACTAGGCACATTTTCATAAGAACATATCTTTCGTTACATCAACCATATTAAAACTTATCCATTTTATCTTAAGGGGCCCAAGTGTTGCACCATAACATCATCATCATAGGCGCGCCGTCATGAGAGGAGAGGGGTAGCTAATCCCAAACCAAACATGACATCTCCAACCTTCGGGACATCATAAACATAAATATAAACATAGGGTGTGCAACATTTATTTAGGTGATACATATATACATACTTATACTTTCATACTTTGAAAAATATTATCATGAAAACATGCATAAACTTTCATGCCTTAAACTTCAAGAAAAATCATCATGAGAAATCATCATAAAACCATCATGAACACATATTTCAAACCTTTCATAAAACTCATACTTTTCATAAACATACTTTTCATAAATATATCATGTTGCAGGTGAGAATGTACTTACCTCAAATGAGCTTACTTAACCTTACTTTTGTAGGTGACAACGCCGCGGTCTTGATAGGCTCACTTCTCAATGTGTTCATGTCATACATTCATAAAATGGTAATTAACATTTATTTTAATGAATTAATTACCATAACATAACATCCATTTCATATAACATCATATTTACATTCATTTCTTAAAAACATAAACATATAACATAGTTAATAACTTTAAAACATTAGGACAACACTTTTAGCATACTAGTATTTCTGGCCTTCATGAATTTAAAAATTAGTAACTTAACATTTACATAAAATTTGAAAATCAAAATTGGCAGAGACATACATAACATATATACCTATCACCATGATTTTTCTTTAATCATAAAAATCTCATTTAGTACTTTAAATAATTCACATAACATGCTACATGAAATCTCGCAACATTAGTTAGGCAGTGAACACTATTTATCTCAGGTCCAATTTTCACATTTTCATATCATAGAAAAATCCACAAAAATTCTCACATGTAATACACTCATAGAATTATAACATATTCAAAAATCACCCTTAAATAAATTTCTAACACCTCAAACCATGCCTTAGAAGGCAGAGACTAAAAACATATTCTAGGTGCAAAACAGTGAGTCACATGTAACAATTTGTGCCAAACAATTAAAATAAACTTATTTGGTCCTAAAAATTCATATGATATCATTTTTAACATACACATACAGTAGTACAAAATTTCTCATTTCCAAATAAAATTATATAATCATATATAAATATCACATAACAAAAAATCCCACAACATTACTGTTTAAGCAATCACATAACTTAGGCTTAATAAAAATTCTATAGCACATGAAATATTCACCATATTATTACTAAAATTTTCAGTCTATAATTTAATATATATTAAATATATATAAGCATGTCCACCAATTTTCGTACAATAATTCATTCATTTGCAACAAATAACACCCATACATATGTGCAACAAAATTAATCAGCAATAAATTATTGTGAATGGTGGAGAGAAGAAAATTCATAACTTTTTATATGAAAATCAAAATAATGTGAAACTTGGAGAAAAATCACATAACACATGCATAAATAACATATAAAAATTTCAAAGCAAGATGATACTCCTAGACGAAAATATAGCAGTCGGTTTGAAGAGGGAAAATTTTCAGAAGTGCTAAAAAATAAACTCATACCTTAAAACAAATTCTTCCTTAAGTTCCTTCGAATTAATCCAAAGAAATTTTTAATATTTTAACAAAGGATTGCAGGGAAATTTGAGAGGAAGAAGAGGAAAAGAAATGTGATAGGAAGAGAGAGAATGAGAGAGAAAAATCGAGAGAGAGAGAGAGAGAATTAGAGAGATAGAGAATTTTGTTATGGTAAACAAAATGAAATTTAAAAAAATAAGGAAAAACTTATCCTCTTAATACAAATCAGAAATTTTCTGATTAAATGCCAAGCAAAATTCGTGTGAATGGATAGAATTGAAAGAGAAAAGTCAAAACTTCCAAGAACGGTTCGAGTTGCCATATATCGCCTTTGTAAAACGAGAAAAGTTTATCCATTAATTCAAATAAATCAAAATTCAATTGCTTCATTACCAAAATTAAACAAATCATCCCATAATTATGTTAATTATCCAGAATAAATTATCCTTATCACAAATTCAACCTTATCATAATTTTGTGAAATTTCTACTGACTGCTTATCAGCTGTCATCGGCCTACCGATCTCTATCTTCGGCCTGCCGATTGCTGAAGTTCGGCCTACCAATGATATACCATCGGCTTGCCGTTCTGAGGAAAACATTTTGGCCTGCCGGACTGAATGGTCCGGCCTGCCGATCTGCCCTTAAATACAAAAATCATTCATAACATTTAATTATCAATAAAAATATAATTAAACATATAACATTAATGACATGAACATTTGAGCACATCAATTCTACGCAAGCGTCACCTGTCATAACACTTAGAATAAAATGGTTAGCACCATCTATCATATATCATAACACTTAATATAACATTTAACGTCGTTATTTATCATAACGTAATTTGTTACATGAAATTAGGCGGGCGTTACATTTATATCCATGAGTGTATATGATGAAGTCTCTTCTTATGGGTCGGAACCACCATGTGCTACCTATAGACCAACGATGGAGGCCTTATATCCTCTCTTCGAAAACCTTCTCCCACTCAATCTTTTGAAATCAAGGTTTTATTTTAAAAAACATGTATGAACAATTTTTAATTAAGCGGCACTCCCTACTCTATATGACATGTTATCAATATACATGGCAAATCATATTATAATGCAGACATGCAAAACAATCAATCAAAGCTAAAGTAAAATAATAATAAATAACTATAATATTATGGTTCCATCTTAGAGAATAAAAAATAAAGATTAAAAAAGAATAATCAAGACATATTATTGATTCTTCATCCTTGAATCCTCAAGCTATATCCTTCTTCATGTAATGCCCATCTTCAAGTCCTCAATCTTGTATAGATCAAAAACTCCATATTTCCGGTCATTTCCAAATTTTAGTGTCTCTTAGAATTGTCCTAAAAATAAAATTAAAACTGTATCGAAAATTGCAGCTTTTCTAGAAAAAAAAATTCAGCTCTCTATCGGCAAGTCAATTTGTATGATCGGTCTGCCGGTCATGATCTTCCAGCCTGTCTGTCATGAAAGTTTGGCCTGTTGTCAAAGCCACCAAATTTCTGCCTTGGGGACGGCCTACCAAACTAGAAGTCCAGCCTACCAATCTTGCAACCATCAGCCTGTCGAACTGGATTGACATGCCAACCAAGCAAAGATCAGCCTTTTTCAGAAAATATGGTTTTTAATGCAATTTATCAATTTTATTTTGAACAATTCAAAAACATAAAATTAGAGACTCAGAAAATACCTAGGAATACTATCATCCATCTTCTAGATCCGCTTCTAAATCTGTATTCTCTAAATGATTATTTAATTATAAAATTCTTACAAATTTAAAACTAAATAATAATTCCTAAATGGAGATGATAGTCTGCTATCTTATTACATGAAAAACCTAGATACACATTCTAACCTCTAAGGAACCATAACTGGTATAAATTAATTAAATAATAATTAATTAATTAATTAATAATTTAATCAACCATAACTAATTATTAAGCATCACCATATAATCCATGACTACATAAATATATAGGACTCGTTTGGTTTGAGCACTTCCTTCACTCAAAAGACTCAAAACAGTTTTTGGATTTCATGAGTTATTGAAATGCTTGTTTGGTTTTAATATATGGCAGGTTTTTGAATCAGTACTCAGGCCCTCTTGATTCAAAATCTGGAGTTCTTCTCTTGGCTGTTTTCTGGTACTTCAACCATAACTCTACAATGCAGGCTCGAGAACCCAGGGGAATCTTGTTGCAAGCAGCCCTTTTTGATCGTTGAGCCTGTACCGTATTAAAACACTGTAGAAAACAACTTTTATATTATAATAGCCACACTGACTTGCATATTAACGCATAAAAGGGCAACAAAAAATCCAAATCTAAATTAAAAACTTACCAAACACATATTTAAATACTCTATTCGAACCAAATTTTTAAATACTTTAAAAACCAAACAATAACTCAAATTATAACTCAAATCACATTACTCAAATCATAATCTAAATCACAATACTATTCAAAAAGAATCAAAATCACCATAATTCGAATATCTTTACCAAACGGGCCCATAGAAACCCTAGAATGCTAACTCTCTAAAAATTAAATTCAAGTATAGGAGAGATCAAGATCACATAATTTATACATATAGCATGATCACAAACTTGTAACTTTATGTAAAAACCATGCCTTTGATACCAATTGTTGAAAAAATAGTACGCAGCGAATTTTAAAAATTTTTTATATCAAAGTATTTTCTAAAACATAAGTTTGACACACTATATGTATAAATTAACCAGATCTTACAAACCTTTGAATGCCGAAGAACTCTCGCAATCTATGAAGAGAAGTAACGTTCTAGAAGAGCCTCAACCAACTGGTCTTCTTTGATATTCTCTATCTACGATCAGAGTGAGTGTGGGCTCACGTCGTTCAGCTTTTCCACTAGGTGGATCTCCTTCCAACCAGTTAAGAAATACTCAAAGCTACAATTTGTGATTTGTGAATGATAGCCTTCTAGGGAGTTTCAGAGTCTCATTGACAAAGTCTCACTTTAGATTTCTCAATTGATCTAAATAATAATGAGACTCACTCCCCTTTTATAGAGGTTAGGCCCAAGAGTCAGTTCCTATCAAATAAGGCCTCAAAAATTTGAATCAGAATCAATATTTGATAAAATCTGCATGAAAATGTATGATCTTTTTATCGTTTGGTCGGCAAGCCGAACTGGCAAATTGGCCTGCCTAACCTCCTTAATTGACAGGCCGAACATAAAGACCAGCCTACTAAACCTATGATAAAAGATTCCTATGAATCTTTATTTTCACTCGAGATTCTTGAGATAGAGCCTCAATTTTAATTTAAATAACCCAATAGATAAGTTATCTTATTAAAATAGTCATATCTACATAATCTCTAAGAAATAAATATTCCTAATAATTCAACAAGTTTGTCTTGAATTAATTCAAAATTAATCCAACTGATAAATAGACATAAATTATCTGATCCGGATAATTCAACAAGTTTATCTTCAATTAATTTTATCACAAAATTAATTCAATAGATAAACAAACATGAATTATTTGATTTATTTCAACCAATCTGGTAAATCTGACTTAAGTCACCAATTGTTGGAAAAGCATACCGTATTGTTATAGGATTTTTATGAGCTAGCAACGGGGACCAAATAAACCTATATAGTTCAAGCTCTCGATAATTATGAAACCTAATATCCCAGATATACATTTCATAATTATCAACTCCAACGCTACTCCACTAAAAGTTTGGAGCTGCACTCTTGAACTATATAGAATTATGAAGCCTAAATAGCTAAATCTCCAAGACATATCATAGTGTATTGTATCCCATAGGATTATGTATAATCGGCTTAAGGATAAGTTTTGTTTTACCTTCCCGATTATTTTTATTTTACGTTCCATTATCTCACCATCATAAAATCACCATCCAAAGATAGTGTACCATTAAGTTACACCTATATGTTTAAATGATTGAGCACTTCAATTTTTCAATTACAAGATAATGCATATAAGAGGATATCACTATTTTTAAAAAGGAGCTATGGATTCCATATCTATGAATAATAGGTCTACGCTATCAAGAGTCATGCCTCCAATGTACCGGCATACGTATTACTATAAAATGTGGATGTCACCCTTTGGTATATCAAAAAGTATAAGTCAAGACAACAGGCCCACTATTCATCGTAGGATTAAGATACAATACAAATGATTGTCTAAAGTGAATCGATTTGCCGAGACAGAATTATTAATCTAAATCAATTCACTTTATGTCCTGATCCAATACATCATCACTATGTCAATGTGCTAATGTTTCTATTCACAGAGTCCACCTCTGATGGTTAAGACAAACCATCTCCCGTTAGAGATATAAATAATATAACAATCTTTACATGAATAAAGCACCCAACTTTATTCCTTCTATTGCGGATCTTATGATTTAGGCCGTCACCTTAAGAATCGTGTCTTCTACATAATCTATCCATCATATGCCCAATTCTTAAAGGTTTAGAACGTTAGTCTCAGATTTTTGTTTGCTTAACATGCATTCAACATATATGAACGTAAAGAGGATAAGATTTTGTATATAAATAATAAATAAATTCTTTATTGATAAAAATGACTCTAAAAGCATGTTACATTTTTACTCTTTATGGCATACACGTCTAACAATTATAATTCCAAACATTCTTAGGATTTGTTTATTCTCACATTTTAATTAAATTCTTTTCAAATTTTGTTTTCATTTCTTTTTAAAAATCCAAATTTTTATCATTCAAATAATTCTAGGGTTAAAATAATTTCCGTAGATGATAAAAATTAACACAATCCCTCTAGGACGATATCTGTGCTGCGGTACACTTTATTACTTGAAATGATCACGTACACTTGCATATTCAAAATTTGGGGTTGTTTTGTAATTAGGAAGATGATTCTACACTACTAAGGTCTGTGAACAAGTATGAATGTGTTTTATGGGCTATTTGAACCTTACATAGATATCTAAATATCCTTCCCATCATTCGAGCCATGCGTTACAAATCTTAATAATTCCTAATGTCTTAAGCTTATGTTTGTCTATATTAGTGAAGAGAGATACAAAAGTCAAGCTTATCGAGTTCTAATTCTATTTTAACTCTATTGATTTGCATAATCTAATCCTAGTTAGTAATTGAATATAAATGGTTAGTCACACACACTTAGTGGTTTTAAGTAGGATTGAGTTAATCTTTGAGTTAAAATTATACACATTCATAATGTTTATTGTTTTCCTTGAGCTATATGTTCTCTAAAATCTTTAAGGCCTTTTTTGAATAAAATCAACTCATTACTCATGTGTTTAGTGCTTTCTTTTTATTTATTTATTGCTCAAAGACTAGCAAAATGTTAAGTTTGGCGGTATTTGAATAGTCAATTTTACATGCATATTTGGAATGCCTTTAATTTGATATTTTGATGGTTTTTTAGAGTTTTTGTCACCTTTTTATTTGTTTTGTGTATGCTCAATACTATGTTTTTAGTGTGTTTATATGTTTAAGTGTATTTTTAGTAATTTTTAGGTGTGTTTTATTTAGTTATGTGTTAAATAAGTACATAAAGATATTTACTTAATTTTAGTAATTTTTGTTTTGTAAAATAATTAGTTTCTTTCTGTCTATTTGCAAGGAAAGTTGGAATATAGGGCCAAAAATAGGAAGAAAAGTGCAAAAAAATTCAAATCTGGGACAAAAACTAAAAAATAGCAATCGACAATCACAGCTGAGGAATTGTTCACGTAGGCCCCAACATTCTTTTGAAACTAATTTAGATATAATTTGGTGCTTCCAACTTCATGTGAGCTTAGGGTACATTTGGTTTAATGAAATGACCATTAAAATGAGATAACAATTCCTAAAATCTAGTCATTCCTATTTTTGGTTAGACAAATAGACTTAGTAATAGCTATTCCTATGGAATTGCTATTCAACAATTTTGGTGAATAGTCATTCCTAAAATGAGCTAGTAGATGATCATTCCATTTTAAAATTGAGTTAATTAAAACTATCACTTCCTAAATTATCCTCTTAATGTCCTATTATTTACTTTATTGAATGCACATTTTACTATCCTAATATTAAATTATTTAATTATTGATGAGATTGTGCAAATGTACATTTCTTAAAGCTAAATATCATCATTTTGTATTCATATTTCTCATTAAACCCCTTAATTACAATATTTGTGTGTTAAATAGTATTTTACTGTCTTTGTGTGAAAATATGTGTCAAATCATGTTTTTAATAAGTTTTTATGTTTATAAGCTAATTTAGATTTTTAGATGATAATTTTAAGTATCTTTGTTTGTAAAATATTTGTTTTAGTTAAAACCAATTAAGTTTGGCTTAGTGTTTTTGTGTCTTTAGTGTCTATGTATTTTTAGTGTGTTAATATGTTTCATAATATGTCTCTAATGTGTTTTTATTTTTAATAATATTTTTAGTAATTTTTAGAATCATTTCTAGGTGTTTAATAATTAATTAGTTTGAAAATAATTAAAACCGCAAAAAATAAGCTTGTATGATTTTATTTTTAGTTTTAAAGTATTTGTAAATAAGTTTTGAGTTTATAAATATGTTTTTTAATATTTCTAGTAATTTCTAAACGAGTTGTTCTATTCATCTTGATGGATCTAATGCCCGCGCCACTCATAAGTGTCCCACCTGGTGGGGCCCACCCCTATGAAGGGCTCAGGCTCTACCCTAATTGGGCTAAAAATGTTTTTCTTTCTAAAAATATTTTTAAGTCATAAATAATATATCTGTTATAGTTTGTTAATTTTAGAAGTTTTTATTTATTTTTTATGTTTTGTGTGTTTAATTATAAAATAAATATTTTTAAAATTATTGTATAAATTGTTTGTAAAATAATTAAATTTTAGTTTGTTTATTTTATTTAAGATTTTAAATTTGCAAGAAAATAGTGCAAAAATGGGCAAAAAGGGACCTCAAATGCATAACAAATCATAAAAAATAAAACTCAAAAGAATGCACGTGACAAGTTAAAGGCCTCCGATCAAACCACCTAACCCATCTAGACTGTCCACACATCCCAAGCTTCCCTTGGAATTCACTGCACTCGACGCCCTGTGAGTGGGCTTCCACAACCGCCAGATCAATTTACCCGTCCTACAGCTAAAACCACTTCCTTGGTCCCGCGCGATCAGTGCCGTTTGTCTAGTCTTGGTCAGCAAATCCAACGCTCTAGGCCATGTCCCTACCACGCTCCACTTGATCAAAAGATAAAATCTGCATATATTAAAAGCCAAAAACGTGTAAAAAAAGTAAAGAAAGTAAAAGAAAAATACTGATTGATTCTCAATTGAAATGGGGTTGTAGATAATTATTCAAAAAATTCTAAATTGCCATCCTACTCATTTTGCATCAAAAATATCCAAATAAAATAAAATAAATAATAAATAAAATAAAAAATATGTAAATAGTTACCATTCTTCTAGTACAAATGTTCGCTCATGACTTGTAATTCTAACCCCTTTCTCCAATTTTAGAGTTTTTTTTTTTTTTTTTTTGCTTTTTCTCTCTTAGGTTAGCAGTTCTATCTAGTTTTATGTTTTTATAAATTATTTCTAGTTTTTACGTTGTAAAATAGTTATGTTTTAAAATATTATGTATGCTTTCATTTTAAGTATGTCTTCTAAATTTCTTTCTTAGCTGAGGATAGAAGCAGAAATTATGACAAAATTAATTTAAATATTTTTAGTTTTTTAAAATTTTCTAAGTAATTATAATATCAAAATCATTTTTAGAAAACTTATGAATTTCTTGTTAACTTAGCTAAAGTACTTGCAAAATTAAGTTTTGATTTTTTTTTACGTAAATATAGGCTAGCACGGACAACACTTGGGAACACTTTAATTATTCATAGATAGAAAATTACACGGTAAATGCTTGACTTTAATTTTGTTAGTAATTTTAGTTAGTTAATTTTGAAATCATACATATTTATTAAAATGAATTTTTTTGATACATTATAGATATAAATTGGCACATTAATTATTTGATAACTCTTGATTTATTATAAACAAAAGATGAGGTATTGCATGCTTAAAACATTTTAATACATAGTTTTAGAAAAACTAAAATATATTTAAGTTAATTGTCAGAATAGAACCTTTAATCTGCAATATTATTATAATTGTCGTTTCTTTTTAAATTAAATTGCACTTGTTGTTAAAGTTCTATTTACCATTTAAATTAAATCACATTTCTTATTATTAAAATTATAAAAATCACAAAAAAAAATATAAAAATGGAAAGAGTAAAAAAATGTGTCAATATTAATAAATTATAAATAATTAACTTTAATCCTCAAATCTTTTAACTAATAAATGAAAAATAATATAAATAATATATTGGATTTTTACAATATATTTTCACTGTGAGATCAACCTTGGATTCATATTACTTACACAACCTTATACCTGAGGCTATATTGGACTTACAATTGTAGACCGAAATAATTATATTATCTCTATGACTACTCAATGTAATTATTAGTGCTCATACAATATTTCACACCATTTTTTACATATAAATTATGATTATCTTTGTTAACAAAGTTAATTATTTAAGGATTAGTTATAAATCAAATAAAATAATCTCTTTAAAATGTATATAGAAAAAAATCACTTTCCCTTTCAAAGAAAAGAAAAAAAAATCACTTTAGAACATATTTTAATTTCGTTTCAAAGATTGAACAAGGGGTATTTTTGTCAAATTGTTATTATTGCATTCCATTCCAACTAAAAACCAAATATAATAATCATGATTCTAACATTAATTATAATGCTCGACTAAACAATTAAATTAAAATACATCAGTCAATCTATTCCTATTCACATTCCATTATATTTATTCCTATTCCTATTGCTATTCTTACTTCATTCCATCAAGCCAAATGTCACCTTAGTTCTTGCTATAGTAAAGGCGTGCCATGTGTACAAAACAAAGGAGAAAGCCAATTAAGATGCAACACTCATCCAGCAAAATGAAGAGGCCAAAACAACTAAATTATGTTTCTTCTTTGCACGAGATTTATGCTTAATTGGTGAGCATACACACACTTTGCACTTAGCCTGGGGAATCAAAGTAAGATACAAGCCTCGTTTGTTTTTGTTCTTAGAATTTTTGAAAAGGTTTTTGCATGCTTTTCGAGGCAAAACTTTTAAAAATACTCTCAGCATAATTCTCAAAAAATTCTCATTTTTCAAAACAAAATATTTTCACCTATTTTGAAAACAACACCAAACGACCCCACAATTTTCAAGATATTTTTTATTTCAAAAATTTAATCCTTGAAAGCTATAAAAACTGTGTGATTAGAGAGCTTTCATGGCTCTTAAATAAACTTCAAGAGCAATGCCCCGAAGGAAGAAAAAATAGAAAAATAAAAATAAAATATTTTCTTTTCTTATGAGTTTAGAGTGTTTGTGAGAATAAGCACCTGCAAGTTCCACTTCTAAAATACCTAGGTTTTTTCTAAACTTTATTCTTGTAATATATTAGTGTTTATGTTAATATTTGTTATATTGTTTATTTTTGTTATTATTATTATGTTTTAGTTTTATTTTTGTTAGAATTGTAATGTAACTTAGATTATGAGTATTTTAGTTAGTTAAATAATATAATTTTGAACCTCATATTTATGTTGAGTGTTTTACACTATACTTAATGCTTTTAATTTGCTGGCCACTAGTTAGATGATTAAATAAATCATAATGAAACCGAGAGGAGATTTATGATTTAGGAATGTATAGAATACCATAAATTTCATAGGAGATAAGGATATACTTGCATGGTTTGTGTGATCACAATAAGAATATCCACAGATCATAATGAACCTAGGCATAATTAATTTATATAAAGATATGTTGCGTTTTTATGCTTAGGTATTTTTGTGTAATTCGAGAGAGTATTAAATAAGATAGGAAATTCGACCATCAACATAATATTAGGAAATCATAATAATAATATGTTTAATTGAATAGGATTGAATTAATTTTAGTAAAATCATAATTCCCAACATTTTTAGATTTGTTTATTTTTATATTTTGTTTAAATTCTCTTTTTAAATATTATTTTTAGTTTCCTTTATTTTATTTTTAAATTCACATTTTTTTATCATTTAAAAAATCTTAGGATTAAGACAATTTTGATAGTTAATAAAAATTAATGCAATCCCTATAAGATGATATCTGTACTTCAATACACTTTATTATTTGTACGTTATGTACGCTTGTATATATGAAATTTCACAACAAATATACACAAACTAGTTGTATGTACTGTTAAATAACCTGTATACATCAATGCAATCTTCGTAAAGTTGATCATTGTGAATGTTATGACGAATGTGATTAGGAAGTGTAGTAGCAAAAAGAAGGAAATTCATTAGCTTGTTATCTAGTCTAATTTATGAAATGACAGAATCTATAAAAATTATGCCATTGGCTTTAGAAGGAATTCTAGAAAGGGGGAAAGGCATATAAGAATTTAGAAATCTGATACTTTGATAGAGAAAGGAATCTAAAGTGGAATAATTTTGACTATTGATTTATTAGTTAAAAAAAACCTTCTCCTACATTTGAATTACCAAAACAAGAATTCTATGTGAGAGTTAAAGCCCAAAATGGAAAAATGAGAATTTTTTTATTAGGGATTAGAGTGGTTTTCCTTGGAGATGGACAATACGCTTGTCAGATTTTATAATAACTAACTTGAACCAAAATGTATCTTCATTTGCACGTGCTAATGCCTACTGGTATTTTAAAATATTATTTTTGAAGGGGAGTATTTTAAAATATTTAAATTTACCATGTAAACAATTTTGTTTACCCCTAACAAATAAATTAGTTACTTCTATTAATAAATTATTTACCTAATAAATATTCTATTTAAATCAACTATTTTTTTTTCTAGAAATGTACTTCAAATATTTTAAAGCCTTCTATTAAAAATTATTTGCCCCTGTTTCAAAAGGAAATTGAGTAAATTAGGTGGTATATGATGAGAATATGAAAATGCATATTTCTTAAGGCCAAAATCAATCATTTTATATTAACATTTCTCATTAAATCTCTTAATTATAGCATTTGTGTGATAATTAGAATTTTAATGTGTTTGTATAAAAATATATTTAAAATATGTTTTAGAGTGTTTTTAGGCTTAATAATATTTTAGTAATTTTTAGAATGAACTCTATGTGTTTTACAATTAATTAGTTTATAAATAATTAAAACTATAAAAATAATATTATGTGATTTTATCTTAAGTCTTAAAATATTTGAAAATAAGTTTTGAGCCTGTAAACATTTTTATTATATTTCTAGTTATTTCTAAAAATATTCTCAAGTCTAAAATTGTATATCTATTAAGATTTGTTAACTTTAGAAGTTTTTATCTTTTTTTAGTAATTTTTGTGTGTTTTGATGTAAAATACATATTTTTAATTATCGTAAAAACTATGTTTGTAAACTAATTAATTTTGATTTGTTTATTTTATTTTAGATTTGAAATTCACAAGAAAGAGGGGAAAAAAGGTGCGAAAACAAGTAAAAAGGGACCTCAAATGTATAAAAAATCCAATAAGAAAATAAAAATCCAAAGAAGGACACGTGGTAGTGTCTCAGCCATTGGATCAAGCCATCCAAGCCATCTGGGCTGTCCATGTCCGCTACAACTCTCCTCACATTAGCGCATCTCAACAACTGTTCCATATGCATATCGAAGAGTCATCCAATGGTCAAGTTTTTCAGCTCGGCCCAACTCTTTCTAGTCGCTAGATCCATCAATGGTCAGTGCATTCAATGCTCTATCTTCGTTTGGCCGGTACAGGCGTCACACTAGATCGAGACGATAAATCTAGATACTCTAGGGTAGTTTCACCCAAGAGAAGAAAAGAAGAAAAAAAGAAAAAAAAAAGGTAAAACAATTAGATTTTAAATTTGATTCATGTGGCAAGGGCGGCCAAAAATAATTTAAAAATTCCAAATTTTACATTTCATTTTCAACATATATCTCAATAAAATAATAAAAATAATAAAAATAAATAAAAAAATGTAAAAAAATCTTGTAAATAGTAGATTTTCTTGACTATAAATGCCCCTTCTATGCATTGTAATTCACACTATTCTCCATAATTTGGAGTAATTCTCTGTTTTCTCTCTTCTTAGGTCATTTTTTTCTAAATTTTAGTTTATATTTTTGTAAAATATTTCTAGTTTATATATTGTAAAATAGTTATGCTCAGTAAAAATATATATGTTTCTACCTTCAACATGTTTTTCTAAACTTCCTTTTTGTTGAGGAGAGAGGGAGAAATTCTAACAAAATTAAGGTAAACATTTTTAGGTTTCAATGTTTTCTAAGTTGTTATAATGTCAAAATCGTTTTTCGAGAACTTATGATTTTTATGTTAATTAAGCTAAAACTCTTACAAAATTTAGTTTTGATTTACATAGACATAGGCTAGCATGAGTAATGTTTAGAAACACTTTGATTATTTGCAGACAAGGAATTGCAGAGTAAATGCTTAATTGTAAATTTTG
The DNA here is from genome assembly GCA_946598075.1 of Artocarpus hirsutus. Classification (NCBI taxonomy): domain Eukaryota; kingdom Viridiplantae; phylum Streptophyta; class Magnoliopsida; order Rosales; family Moraceae; genus Artocarpus; species Artocarpus hirsutus. The sequence continues at coordinate 49,484 of CAMOHE010049924.1, read as the reverse complement.
TTAGTAATTTTAGTTAGTTAATTTTGAAATAATACTTATTAATTAAAAATGAGTTTTTGATGCATTATATACATGAATTGACATATTAAATACTTAGTACCTCTTGATTTACTATAGACAAAAGATAGCATATTACATACTTAAACCATTTTAATGCATAATTTTAGAAAAACTAAAACCATTTAATTAATTGCTAGAATTGAACCTTTAATCATCAACTTAGTTAAAATTGTTGTTTCTTCTAAGTTAATTTGCACTTATTGTTAAAGTTTTATCTTCTATTTAATTGCACTTATTAAAGTTCTATTTACCATTCTAGTTTAAGTCATATTTCTAATTGTTATAAATTCTAAAAATCACAAAAAATCTAAAATTGAAAAATGTAAAAAAAATGTGTAAATATTGTAAATAAATTGTAAATAACTAGCTTTAACCTCAAAGTTTTTAGCTATTAAATAAATAAAAAAATAGAATAACCAATATATTAGACCTTTGCAATATCTTTTCCTTTTGAAATCTACTTCGGATTTGTCATTTTATTACTTGGACACCCTTATTGTTGAGATTATATCGAACTTACATTTTTAGAACCAAACAAGTTTTTGGCGCTATTGTTGGGAAACAAACAAACAAAAGGACAATATACTAGTATAGTATATTGTATATATAGCTAGATAAACCACCTTATTATTATTATTATTGTGTATATAAATATTTATATTTCTGCACTTTTATTTTCCTGCATTTTATTTTTCTTTTTAACTTTCAAACATTTAACTTTTATATTTCTAGCACTTATAACTTTTTAACTATCTAATCTAACTTCTAACTTCTTTTTTACTTTTTCAGCACTTTTTTTTCTTTTTATCTTAAAGAGACAGTTGTACCACCTGATCTTGTTAATATTTTTGTTAATATTATTGTTCTTTCTTTGTTTTGCAAGTGCCAAAAATAATAACAAAATAAAAAAAGCAAAAAAAAAAGCCCAAAAAAGTTTTTGTTCATATAATTTGCATGTTAGTATTCATATTACTATTCACGTAGACTTAAATTTTAGTTTTTTTTCTTTTTATAATTATCTTAGTTTTGCATGCATGTTTAGTTTCATACATCAAAGTCTTGTCGTTTAGTTAGGAAAATTTAGGACCTATTGTACTACATGTTTTGTCTATTGCATCTTCGCATTTAAACATAATGGCTAATGATTAAAGTGTTAATAATGATAACATGGTAAATCAACAAATCATTAATCTTGTCGCTTGTTCAATGCATGATTATTTGCAACCACCTCGTAAATATACTCCATCGTGTCTAGTTTTTCCACTTAATACTCTTAATTTTATATTTAAACTAGGCATGATTAACTTGCTTGTAACTTTTCATGGTCTAGAATCTGAGAATCCATATTTGTATCTTAGAGAGTTTGAAGACATTTGTGCTACTTTCACTGATCAAAACATTTTGAATGAAATTGTTAAGTTTAAGCTTTTCTCTTTTTATTTAAAAGATAAAGTTAAAACTTGGCTTACTTATTTAAAACCAATATCAATTGGCACATAGCAAGAAATGTAAACTAAGGTTTTGAAGAAATTCTTTCCAACTCATAAAACCAATGCTATGAAGAAACAAAATTTTCCCAAAATTTAAAGGTTTTTCAATGTTAAGAACATCTTAAGGATTTGTTAAACTCTTGCCTACATCACTGTTTTGAAAAATGATACTATGTTAGTTTCTTTTATGAAGGTTTAACTCTTGAAACCTATCAATTCATTGAAACAATGTGTAATGAAAAATTTCTTAATAAAGAACCTAATTAAGCATTAGATTTTTTGGATAATTTATCCAATAATTCTCAATACTAGCAATATGGTAATTCTAAAGACTTAATTAGGTCTATTCTTGCTAATGCTCAAAGAGATGTTCATCAACTTAGTTAAGAAAGTGATCTAAATACTAAGATTGCATGTTTTACTAAAAAAAATTAAAGCCATGCAACGTAGGAATGTTCAGACCCAAAATTAAACTTTGTGTCGTGTTTGCCAAACTCTAAGACACTCTACTTATGAATGCCCAATTTAAGGAAGAGTCCTACGAACAGGTAAATTACACAAATCAATTGAACCCAGTTAGGAAGCCATTTTCATCTTAGCCATTTTCATCTCCAAATTCTGACACATATAATTCATAATGGAGAAATCACCTCAATTTTAGTTAGAGAAATGATTAACCACAGCAACAATTTCAACCTTCACTGCCACTTCCATCTCAAAATTCTCAAAATTGTCCATCATGTCCACAACAATCTCAAAATCTACAATTCCATCAAATTCACAAAATTTTCAAAGGCCTCTTCAAAAATTTCCACCTTTTAAATATTCTTATTCTTGAGTCAAACTCTTGAAGACACTTTGCAATCCTTCATACAAGCTGAAAAAGCATTCATTCAAAAACAGGAAGTTAATAACACTCACACTTTACAAGACATTCATGAAATTGAAGAGTCTAATTCTAAGCTCGCTTTTTCACTTCGCATTCAAGAAAAATTAAATTTCTTATTCAACCTGTACATTATTCATTTGTTAATGCAGTTGCCTCTTTTAGTTCACCATCAAAACAAAAAATTATTAATTTTGTTACAACTCTTCGAAGTTAAAAAACTACTGATAAAATGAATCTTTTAAAAGTTCAAAAGATTATTTCAAATTTAAAATTCCAAAACAAAGGATGTTGTGAAAGAGAAATTTGTTCTAAAGATTCCATTTTCTCAAGCTTTGCTTTCAAAAGAGAAGTTTGATAAAAATACTAAAATATTTGAACTTTTCAAATGAGTTAAAATTAACATTCTACTTTTAGATACAATCAAACAAGTCCCATCTTATGCTAAAGTTTTGAAAGATCTGTGCACAATTAAAAGGAAGCATAATGTGATTACGATTGCATTTTTAACTGAGAATGTTAGTTTCATCATTCAATATGATTCACCACCTAAATTCAAAGATCTAGGTTGTCCTACAATTTCTTGTATCATAGGAAACACTCAAATTGAACATGCATTGTTAGATATTGGTGCTGGTGTTAACCTTTTGCCTTACTCTGTTTACTAACAGTTAGGTTTAGATGAACTTAAGCCAACATCTATCACACTTCAATTAGTTGATGCTTCTGTAAAAATTCCAAGAGGTGTTGTTAAAGATGTGTTTGTTCAAATTAAATATTACTGCCCAGTAGATTTTATTGTTTTGGATACACAACTTGTTGCCAATTCAAATGTTCAAATTCTCATCATTTTAGGTCATCTATTCTTGCAACTTCTAATGGTTTGATTAATTGAAAAAATAGAGTACTAAAATTGTCTTTTGTAATCTCCTTTTTGAAAGTGTGAAGTGAACTTTATTGAGTGTAGTACTTCTAAAACATTTATTGATTCTTTAGCTGACTTGGCTAATACTTTTGACTTAAATGTCTGGCCAAAAGTTGATAACCATCCCAAGAATGTTTTAACTAACGAAACTTTTGAAGCTAAAATTTCAATTTTCAAATTTGAATTTGAAAATAAAGTTTTTGAAGAAGAACCTAAAAATGAACCTATGAGTGAAGCTATAGATGAACTTATGTATGAAAGCATCTGGTGGTTTAACTTTTTAGGAATGTTATCTCTTAGGAAGGTTTAGGGAAATTGTTCCACCGGTTATCAACCTCGATGAGTCCAACTCTAAAGATGAAATTATAATTATAGATTAATGTTTGTATTGTGTTATTATGTTTGTATTTTTATATTTCTATGTTTTTGCATTTCTATAACTTTGCTTTGGTGTGATGTATTTTTATTTTCTTTGTTTTTCCTAAAATTCAAAAAAAAAAATAATTTCAAAAATCATTTAAAGTGGCTGAGGTTATGGAGGATATAATCAAATTTGATTAATTAGTACTTTGTATTAATGTCGTCTAGAAACATAGTAATGAAATGATTAAAATGATTTTTTTTTTCTGATTTGTAGACTTTTTCTTAAAAGAAACAAAAAATTAAAAAAGTTTAAAACAACAAAAAAAATTTAAAAATTTTAAATCACAAAAATATTTTTTTTTTCAATTTATACATAAGTGTTGTTGTTTTTCACCATTTTTAAATCACTTAGCCTAATAACTGCTTAGCCCAGCCTAGATTAACCTTTCATATGTGTTAGAACAATTTCTCTATGTCTAAACAGTACCGATCCTTTGTCTATAAAATCGTTCACTACACATCCAAGCCCATAATTTTTAGGTTTTTCTCTCTCCAAAATTTTCTCTTTCTCTGAGTTCTCATTTTCTCTCTGCCTTCTCTATAGATTTTCAAAGCTTTCCTACAAAATGTCTAAAAAACCTCTAAAGTTCTATGATTTTAAACACTTTCTTGAAAGTTCTTCAATTTTTCTTTCTTAATTCCACAAAATCTTTTCAATACTCTCTTAAAAGCTCTCAGATCCACTCAAAGTTCTTAAATCTCTCTCAAAAAGCTCTTTATTTCCAAAAAGCTCTTTATTTCCCCCCTAATCATAGATCCTAAATATAACCACCTAAAGAAATACTTTTATTTCTTTTCTCAAAAAGAAATTAGGCAAAAGTATAGAGCTCGAATCACTTGTCTTTAGCACCTTTCTTGTTTTAAAGTTCCAACTAATGTAAAAATATATATAGAATGTCTTATTCATCATAGTGATGTCACAAATAAAGGTCTCCTTGGGATGGATACAAGTCTTTGTGCTAGGAAAAGAAGAGCCTGAGCTATAGTTGCCCTAAGTGTTCTCGTCAAAATTGTAAGTGTAGGTGTATGTTGAAAGGTCTTACATCTGTAAATAAGCAAGATAAAATACTTTTTATGTAAAGATGAGCTTTCAAAAGTAAACTTAGATAATTTTCAAGATTCTCTTTTAGACCATCTTAGTGGTTATGTTCAAAGAGCCATTTGTAAACTTTGACCTCAGTTTCATATAGAAAAAGAACGTCTAAGGAATTTGACATGAAAAAACCCAATTGTTTAGTTTTTAGGAATGTTAAAAGGAAAGTTACCTAGTCCGTCTGGTTCTAAGCAAAATCTATAAAGTATTTTTAATTTTTGTGTATTTTTGTTTTCTTTTAAAAAATTATTGAAAATTATTTGAGATATGAACTTGGTTTTAGTGAAAGTCATCAAAATGGTTGACTAATGGATTTTTTGGAGACATTTTGTGATGAACATAAGTTTTCACTCATTCTCAAATAAATTTTCATTAGAAAAATTAATAGAAAAAATAAAAACACAAAAATAAAAAAAAGACCTTTGTTTTTGTGATTGTTACAGTAGTTGTTTGTTAGTTGTTTGTTTAATTATTGTATTTGCCTGTTTGCTTTTAATTTTTTTAATCATATTTATTAGATGCATTATTCGGTAGGTATTTGGTGTGTCATATACATTTTGCTTTTGTCATATATTGTCAAAAGTTGTACAGTTATGTTTATCTTTTTAAAAGTTAAATAGTTCTAGTCCGGTAAAATTTTTGAAAATTCTACAGTTGTGTCACATCTATGTATTTGTCTTTATTTATCTTCACCTACCTATTTGTCTTTGATTTTACTCAAACATGTACTAGTCGTTAGAGTCTTACCCAGAGCAATGTAAAAAGTTTTCAACTAAAAAAAATAAAAAAAAAACATAAAATTCTAAAACCAAGAGTCTTAGTTTCTTAGAAACCATTATAGAGTCCTCATCCTAATCATTTTTGAATTCCAATAACATGTATGTGTTTTGTGGTTCTAATTTAGGAAAAGTATTGACTACTTAAATACTACATTCCATTTAAGGCAAGTCTTGGATAAGAAAAGGATAAACCTTATGCATGGAGGGGGTAGTCTTGGTTTAATGGGAACTATCATAGCTGAAGCCAAAGTAGGAAGAGTCTTAGGTATTATCCCTTGCTTTCTTGTTCAAGATAATCTTTGTGGTGAAACCATAGGAACTAAGAAATTGTTAAAAAAATCCCTGATCGTTTAAAACTTATGATTCATCACTCAAATGCATTCATTGTTTTACTAGGAGGTCTAAGAACTCTAGAAGAAATATTTGTCATAGCTAGTTGGAATCAAATATGTATTCTTAACAAACTACTAGGTGTATATTCTTAACAAACTACTAGGTGTGCTTAATATTAATCGTTTCTTTGATGGTCTTTTAAGTTTTCTAGATAATGCTATAGAACATAACTTTCTTATAGGTCAGGAAGAAAATTTTTTATCTCTACACCTACTGTTGAGGAATTGCTTGAGAAAATGTAAGTCATCACTCCTGAGGCACACATTGCAACTTCAAAGCTTAGCGTGAAGTGCAAATAAGATTTGAATCTTTCTCTCTAAACTCTTCAATCTTTTAGTTTTACCTACGACATGTTTGTTTATGTTTATTTTTTTTTTTTTTTGTGTGTTTCAAATAACTGCTCTTGTATATATATGTTGTTACTCTTTCTACTTAATATTGTTAAACATTGAAGACAATATTCAATTTAGGTTATGGGGAGAGGGTTTGTGTTAAAATTTTTCAAATTTATGCCAAAATTTTTCAAGATTGAATCTTTTTTTTTATATATTTTAAAATGGGACTTATTTTAAAACCACGCTCATTAAAAAAAAAGAAAATCCTGAAAAATTAAAAAATTAAAAAAGAAAGAAATTGTGTGCCATTTGTAAAACTATTAAAATTCTTGTTTTAGTGTCGGGATGGCTTAGTGAAGGAGTTAGTCTTGAAATGCGTTTCGATTTGGTTTGATAATGTCATCTTTCATAAATTTTCATTTACGCTTATGTTCTCCATGTTGTGTGCATACATGCATGTTTATGATAGCTGAGTTATGGAGTCTTTAGCACTCTTGAGATGTGTCTTAATTATGTTTATATCATATTTTATTTTGTTGAGTTTGTTAGCATCTGCATCTTAAAAAAATAAAAATTAAAAAATCTTATAAAATGAAAAAAAATTTAAAATTTTGAAAAACCTAAAAAATTTTTGTAAATATTTGTTTAATATTTGTTTTCTTTGTCTTTCTTTTTAAAGTGCCTTCTATCCAATAAAGAAACATGATTATATTGTGGCTTGTTATAAGATTTAGATATTGTTTAAGCTTACGTTAATTTCTTGTACTAGCCTTGTATTTAAATTGATTTTTCCTAAAATTTGAGCATTTAATCTTAACCTTTGATTTGTTTTACCAATTTATCGACTATTAATGTTAATATAATCTAGCTTATTTTTATAATATCTTATAATTTTTTTGAATCCTTCTCAAGGCAAAATCCTAGATAGTACCAAGCTAAAGACATAATTTAGGTCATCTTTCGATCGTTTGAGCCTTTCAATTTTACTCGTATACATTTTATATTCCGATTTACCCTATTGTACTTAATGTTCTATTTTCTTTGTCACCCACAAATTTTTGCTTGGCCTTTTTAATTATTTCATATTCTTTCTTTTTACCTTTCATTCATAAAGCATATGATCGGTTCTCATGTATTTTAGGTTATGCTAATGTTAAGAGAGGACGGGAAGGGTTATGAAAGCAAGTTTGTTTATTCTGTACATCTGCAAATTCAAAAAAAAAAAAGAAAAGAAAAAAATAAAAGAATCAAAATTTAAAAAAATGTAAAAAAGATAATAAAAAGTTATAAAAAAGAATAAAAAGTGGATAACAAATGAAAGTTTACTTCAAGTCTGGATTTGTTACTTGGGAATTAATTTATAGATTTCAAAGGTCTGAGAATAATATAAGTGTCTTATAGGTAAATCAGGCTTCAAAATTATCATTCATCTTACTTTTTTTACCCTAGCCTTAAATTACAAGCCAAAGTCCTAATAGTCCTTAATTTATTGTTATTCTACATTAGTGGAGTGAGAAATGGAAAACAAACTTGTAAGATTTTGTTAAAATAAATTAGCTTATATTAATATACATTTATCTAGTTTGTATGCAATGATTAGTGAAAGAATAAAACACATACACACGAGAAAATCCATTTTAAATATAAGACATACTCTTTAAATAAAGCATAAACTTAAATAATATCTGCATTTTATTTTAAGCCATGATTCTATTGAGGACATTCTGCAAAGGAGTCACAAGCTTTTGAAAAATCAATCATTTAGTCTGTTTTCATGTTTTATCGCTTTAATTGCTTAGGACAAGCAATAAGCTGGTTGGGAAGTGTGATAAGACTTATGAAAATATACATTTCTTAAGGCTAAAATCAATCATTTTTTATTAACATTGCTCTTTAAATCCCTTAATTATGGCATTTGTATGATAATTAGTATTTTAGTGTGTTTATATGAAAATATGTATAAAAATATGTTTTAATTGTGTTTTATGTTTATTAATATTTTTAGTAATTTTTAGAATCATCTTTATGCGTTTTATATCTAATTAGTTTGTAAATAATCAAAAATATAAAAATAATGTTATGTGATTTTATTCTAAATCTTAAAATATTTGAAAATAATTTTTTAGTCTGTAAATATGTTTGATTATATTTTTAGTAATTTTTAAAAATATTCTCAAATCTTATATAGTATATCTACTAAGGTTTGTTCCTTTTAGAATTTTTTATCTATTTTTAGTAATTTTTGTGTGTTTTGTTGTAAAATAAATATTTTTAGTTGTTGTAAAAATTATGTTTGTAGAATAATTAATTTTGGTTTGTTTATTTTATTTTAGATTTGAAATCTATAAGAAAAATGGAGAAAAATGATAGGAAACAGGCAAAAACAAACCTTAAATGCATCAAAAATTAAAAAAATAAAAATCCAAAGAAGGACACGCGACAGCGTCTTAGCTGTCGGATCAAGACATCGAAGCCATCTAGGCCGTCCACCTACCCCCTTGCCTTGTGGAATCCACTACGGTTCTCCTCACATGAGCGTGTCTTAACAACAATTCGATCTACGTACCCAAGACTCATCCAACGATCAATTTCTTTAGCTCGGCCTTAACTCTTTTTAGCCGCCAAATCCATCAACCATCAACACATCCAACGCTCCGTCTTTGTCTGGCTAGTACAGGCATCACACTAAATTGGGAAGATAAATCTATATACTCTAGGGCAGTTTCACCGAGAGAAGAAAAGCAAAAAAATAAAAAAGAAAGTAAAACAATTAGATTTTAAATCTGATTCAAGTGGGATAGGTGGCAAAAAAATTCAAAAAATTACAAAAAAATTCAAAATTTTCATCCTAGTCATTTTCAATCTAAAAGTATCCCAATAAAATAATATAAAATAAATAAAAATGTAAAAAATTTTGTAAATTGTAGATTTTCCTTTACTATAAATACTTCTATTCTTTGCATTGTAATTCACATATTCCCCATAATTTGGAGTAATTCTCTTATTTTTTTTTTCCTTCTTAGGTTAGTTTTCTTCTAAATTTTAGTTTTACATTTTTGTAAAATATTTCTAGTTCCATGTTGTAAAATAGTTATACTTAGTAAAAATACATGTGATTATACCTTCAACATGTCTTTCTAAACCTTCTTTTTGCCGAGGAGAGAGGAAAATTCTAACAAAATTATAGTTTTTTATTGTTTTTTAAGTTGTTATAATGTCAAAATCATTTTTAGAAAACTTATGGTTTTCATGTTCATTTAGCCAAAACTCTTGCAAAATTTAGTTTTGATTTATCATAGACATAGGCTGGCACGTGTAATGCTTAGAAATACTTTGATTATTTGTAAATAAGAAATAGTACGATAAATGCTTAATTGTAAATTTTGTTAGTAATTTTAGTTAGTTAATTTTGAAATTAACTTATTAATTAAAAATGAGTTTTTAATGCTTTATATAAATAAATTGATACGTTAAATGCTAGATAATTCTTGATTTATTGTAGATAAAAAATGGCATTTCTAAATTTAAACTATTTTAATGAATAATTTTATAAAAACTAAAACATATTTAATTGATTGCCAAAATTGAATCTTTAATTCTCAGCATTGTTAAAATTGTTGTTTCTTCTAAATTAATCTCCGCTTATTGTTAAAGTTCTATTTTCTATTTAATTGCTTATTAAAGTTCCATTTATCATTCTAATTTAAGTTATAATTCTTGTTGTTGAAATTGCACAAATAAAAAAAAAATCTAAAAATGAAAAAAGTAAAAAATGTGTAAATATTGTAAATAAATTGTAATTAACTAACTTTAATCCTCAAATTTTTTAGCTATTACATAAATAAATATATAATATAAATAGAATAACTAATATGTTGGACCTTTGTAATACCTTTTTAGTGTAGGATCGACCTTAAATTTACTGTGTTTTATTACTTAGACAACCTTATAGTTGAGGTCATATCAGACTTACTTTTTTAGACCCAAACTGTATACCATTTTTTTTCTATTACTATTGGTTTTACCTTTTTTTTTTCTTTGATTCACATCATTTCTCTTAGCTAAAAAGCCCAAACTGCTATCAAATAACAAGTGTTTGCCTAAATCTAACCCAAAATACTTATGATCAATTATGTCTTTATACTTTTTGGAAATCAACCATGTTTGGTATTGTTTTGGAAGTTTTTTAAAATGTCTTTGCATGCTTTTTGAGGCAAAAATTTCAAAAACTCTATGTACAATTTCTCAAAAAATTTTATTTTTCAAAATCAAACTATTTTTATTTATTTTGAAAACATTACCAAACGGGTCTGATTAATGTGTTTCAAACTTCGAAAATTGAAACGTATTAACACAAAAGCAGTATTTCTCAAATTGACTAGAGGAAATGAATTGTAAAAAAAGTAGAAGCATTTACACAAAGGGTCTGTTTTAAGCTTATTGAATCTAAAATTGTCTATTTCTCTACAATATTACATTACTGTCTTATTTTTAAATATTAGTGATATAGATTGCCCATTATACCTATGTTTTGTTTTATTTTCTTATTTAGGGTGATATTGTTTACAAGTTAACTTTATGCACTTTATAATTCCGAAAATGTGTGAATTTGCATGGATCATTTATTTCTTTAATAAATCAATCATATAAGGGTGATTTTTTAACCTTAAATGCTTTAATTTATTCACCTTGCAACTCAGTAATTTGTGATGATGACAATCCCCTTTTTTTCACTCTTTTATTTTGAATTTGTTTTGATTTATTGTATGATCATCGATTTGCATTCGTTCATTATTTTAATTATTGATTTAATTACAATAATGAATAATTATAGTTTCGTTTCATTTCATTTTAGGCTCATAAAGATTTTTTTTTAATTTTTGGTTATAATTATAGTTTCATTTCAATAATAAAAAATATTAGCATGTTATTAAACATTTTTCATTATTTGTTATTGATGTTGTTGTTTTTCTTCTTCTTATTATTATTATTCTTATTATTATTATTATTATTATTATTATTATTGTAGCTTCCTTTCAAATTAATTGCTCCCCCTTACTCTATCAATTCATCCATCCTTACACAGCATCCATTTCTTTTCCTTTATTAGATAATGATTTTTTAAATAATAATGATGCATATTTTACTTTTTAAAAAATTTAAAAATCTTGAATTTATTGCTTATTCCTTTGTAAAAATTACACAATCTGACCATTTTTTAAAGGTTGAATCAATATTTGTCTTTGTTATATAAATATCACTTATATGTTTTTTTTTAAAAAAATTACATATAGTGGGAATCTTAAAATACCTTCTAAATAAATATTATCATGTTTTAGTTCTTATAACAACTTTCCTAATTTTTAGAATAGTTAAATTGCTAAAAAAAAATACACGTAATATAAGGATGATAGATTTATTCACCTATATTTTTATGAGTTATTTTACTATCCAATTTTTAAATTTGAAATTTTAAGTGGTCTTTTATATCTTAAATACATTAATGTAAGAACTTTATGTTGTTACTAAATTCTCACGAGATATTGCCCCTCGAAGACCTAGGTATGTTTTTCCTATCTTCTTAATTCTACTTTTTTTGTGTTTCAATTTTTATATGTATCGTACTAACCTTTGAGTCAAATTCATATACCTTTTTTGCCATATCTTTTTCCATATGAAGATTTTGAGTTTTTTTTTTTTTTTGTGAGGTCTTTTACTTTTGATTTCAAATACTTCTTTTTCATTTTCTTTTTTTTTTTATATGAAGATCGTGTTTTGTTTCTTTCTTCTTTTATATTTTAAATTTTATTTTGATGATCTATTTTAAGTATCATCACGTAACATTAACTTAATGAGATATCAATTATATAACATATACCACACAAAAAACGTAATAAATACTATATCATTAATTTAATTACATATCACCAAAAGAGTGAAATATCATCATTACTTAAAGTCTTAAAAATGAATATCATCATTATTCATATGTGTCATTAATTTAATGATATATCAATTATAAAACCTATAAGACACACAAAAAAACTTAATAAATAATGTATCATTAATTTAATTACAACACTCTAATTTTAATTTGTCAGTAAAATCATGATTCCAATTCATCGGTAAAAAAATTCCATCTTTTATTTGAGGAAATCTTAAAAGCATTATTTTAGATAACAATTTAAAGTTAAGCAACAAATACCTTAATTTTAAGAATTTATTTTAAATATAATAATTTCATAATCTGTTTAAAATCTTAAATACACATATTATTATTATTCTAAAAAGATAAATTAAAACTACAAATATTATTATTAAAGTTATTAATGTCTTCATATATATATATATATATTAAGATATATAAAAATATTTATAAACTAAAGAAATATTTTAAGTCGAAGTATAGAAAATAACACGTCTCAATTAACCTGCTTCTTATTCAAGGTCTTCTAATTAGGCCGAAAACTGCATTCGGAAGGCCCAAAACGTTCTACAGGGAAGAAACAAAAAGCTTCTTAATTTGGGATAATACCATAGAAGCTGCTTCGGCCCCCGGGAAACCCTAGCTTTTTCTCTGTCAAGTTTCTGCTTCTGGTACGCATTCTCACTCTTCCTCGTATTTCACCCCTTTCATCGTCGTTCTAACCTTATCTTCTTCAATTTCTCGCTGTGTAGCTCGCTTATGAATCTGTTCTATCGGTTTGTGGTCTGTGGTTCTATGTTTGTTTCCCGAGAAAATGTAGGCTATGGTGTGGACTGAAACTAAATCTGGAATCTGCGTGCTGTTTTCTTCACGTGGAACTAGGTTTTAGATCCAATGTTTTTTTTTTTTTGTTTTTGATTCAGTAGAATTTTAGCGCCCAACGGTATTTCAATAAATTTTCAGCTTTAAGGGATTGGGGTGATTTTTTTTTTTTTTGGTATTTTATTATGATATGCCCGATTATTTAATTGATGTGCTGATTTTATTTATTTTTCGGTATTTATTTTGCAGGAGGCATTTCTGTGGCGAAGACATAAGTTTCAAGGATGAGGTATGTGAATTTTTTGTTTTTTTTGTTTTTATTTTGTTGGCACTAATTTAATTTTAAGTTGTTTTTTGCTTTATTCTCCCCTTGTCCAAAATCCGTCAAAGAGACATTATTGAAAACTAAGGCTCAGAAACGTTTCCGTGCTTACAAATGAAGAGTAGACATTTCGTCTTAAAGCTTCTTGAAATAGTGCAATTAACCTAATGGATAAGTAACCTTGTTAGTCTCTTATTCAGACCGTGATGCAAGAAAGGATTTTTTAAAATATTTTAAAATTTGGGCTTTGATTTGATTTTGTTGGCCTCTTGGTTTGGTAGTGTCGCTTCTTCTGTCACCATTTTTTATTCGGTAGTCAAGTGGAGTGATGGCATTGTCATGTGTCTTATTATTTGATATTATTTTCATTGTTACAGTAAGCTTCAGAGTGACGTTCTTAGAGAGGCTATCTCCACCATATTGAATGAATCTAAGGAGAGGAAACGTAATTTCACTGAGACAATTGAACTACAGATTGGATTGAAGAATTACGATCCCCAAAAGGACAAGCGTTTCAGTGGTTCTGTGAAATTGCCACACATTCCTAGGCCTAAGATGAAGGTTTGCATGCTTGGAGATGCTCAGCACGTCGAGGAGGTAATTTGATTATTTTTCTGGTAATTTTATCATGTTCTTGGTCATTGATGTTGAGATTTCTTTTGATTTATTTATTCTCTGCTATCTTTGATATGGAATCTATCAGCTATTTGTGTTGTAACTTTATTAATGACCTTGGAATTTTCTCGTATTAGCACCTACTAATTCTTCTTTATTTTTTTTCCTCTTTATTTAATTTTTTAGGCAGAGAAAATAGGATTGGACTATATGGATGTTGAAGGGCTGAAGAAGTTGAACAAGAATAAAAAGCTAGTTAAGAAACTAGCTAAAAAATACCATGCCTTTTTAGCATCGGAAGCTGTGATCAAGCAGATCCCACGTCTTTTGGGCCCTGGTCTCAACAAGGCAGGTGGGTGTATTAATCTCAAAGAATATGTTGAAACTAATTTCTGTGTCGGGTTACATTGCCATGGTTTATTTTATTCGTGTCATTTTTTTCCCTTTTCCTTTGGATTGGAGTTTCTAATACTGCTTACGCCAATTGGTTCTTGGCATATATAGGCACTCCACTTGTAAATATGGAATAGCGTTTTCTTTGTTTAAATATTAATCACTTACTTGACACTCTTTTGTTCATAGTCTGTTCTGAATTTGCATTGTGATTTCCTTTTTGGGTCATATTCATGCTCCACAATTCATTTTTAAAGCTTTCTATGTAATATTAGCTTGGCTTTTGTTGCTTATGCTTTTTGTTTTAAAAAAAATCTTTCATTATAAAATTAGGTAAATTTCCAACCCTTGTCACTCACCAAGAATCTTTGGAGTCTAAAGTGAACGAGACAAAGGCAATGGTTAAATTTCAGCTTAAAAAGGTTCTTTGCATGGGAGTTGCTGTGGGAAATGTCTCCATGGAGGAGAAACAGATCTTCCAAAACGTTCAATTGAGTGTTAATTTCCTTGTCTCACTGTTGAAGAAGAACTGGCAAAACGTAAGTTGCTTTTACTCAGCTTTATTATTTTTAAAAAATCAAGCATCTTTGGGGCTTTTTTTATAGTGTTTATTTTTGTGTTTGTGGCTTCATTTTGCATTTTTCTGCTATAGATTTCTGAATTTTGTAGTTATTATAAATCATGTTTTTAGCCTCTCTTTCGTAAGTGTTTATGTGAATCCTTTATCAAGCCCTTGCAATTTTTATGTATAGTTTGAGATGTTTGAATGATATATTTCTTCATTTCCCTTATTGTTCGTAGCATTATTGTGACTTATGTAATTATTGCGCACAATAATTTTCCTTGAGGAATGGAATGAGGTTATTAGTTTTAGGACAAACGTCGCATCAATTTAACATTGAGATGAGAGATTTCAAAGGGAAAATCTTGGTTTGAAGATTAGATGCTGGGGTTTCTGTTAACTTTGTGTAAGCTGCTGTATGATTATATATTCAGAAAATGACTTTTATTACTTTGGAACAGGTGAGGTGCTTGTACCTGAAGACTACCATGGGGAAGCCACAACGCGTCTTTTAGAAAGTGTTCTTTTTCCACATTATGGTGGAGTTTTGCAGGGAGAAATTTTGTGAGGTTGATACTCAATTTTTAAATTGTTGTCCGGATTCTCTTGGGGCATATGTTTGGTTGGTGAGAATGGAAAGAGAATTGATGGAAATCAATTACAATCATTTTGTTTGCTTGTCTTTAGTGCAAAGAATAGCCATTTCATTGGAGTACTTTTCTATCATTTTGATAATTGACGTTTCTTCGTAAGATGAAAGAATTTTTATTTTTATTGTCTTTTCCGTGATTGCATCTCTAGCATTTATCATAGTAACCTCCTCCGGCTAAGTGGGATGGTGTGTTTGGATGGGAAAGGGGTACACACACCCTCTGTGATTAGTTAGGTGCTTGAAAAGACCTGGACACCGCACTCCCAGCCAGGCCGCCACCATACCTGTTGTGACCGTAAAAATATGTACATGCGTTATCCTCTGGCAAGAGGCCGAGTTGAATGAAGCTCCATCTTTAAGACATTGTTCATTTGCCGCTGTCCCAAGAAGTGTGCTCAGAATCCTTGAAGCAGATCTTGACACCGTCCTCGTCATTGGTTTGAGACCCAACAGATTTAGATACCATGGTCAAACTCTGGCAGAGAGAATCTTATGCGAAGGAATCTCATAAGCGAGGATCTTCTTCCAAACAAGCTCTGGCAGCGTTGTGAGTCGAACTCTGTCAGAGGTGAACTTCTAGTCGTGGAACTCTGTAGGCAATGGTTTTTCTGCAGACAAGGATGTTTTGGGCAGAGATGTTATTGGTGAGGATTTGTGCACATCATCATGTAGATAAAACCAAGTGTTTTTGAGACGAACACAGGACGTCGCTATGTAGGTGGTGCGTTGAACATCATTGGGACAAAACAGGATGCTGCGATAAAGATGAAGTTGAATATCGTTGGTTGCTATGAAGATGAAACCAAACATTTTTGGTTAAACATGGGTTGTAGCTAGGGGTGTTCATAAAGTTTCCAAAATCAACCCGAATCCGTCAAAACGGAACCATCATAAACTGCAGAAAGAAAAAAAAAAAAAAAATAAAATCGTATGTAATGGTTTGATAACGAACCGATCAAATTTTGTGTTGACTGGACTAATAGAAAATTTTACAGAAGACCAATCGGATAAGATTGGACTACATAAAAAATTTATGTATATACATGATGTTCTAGCTTGTCCAAGAAAAAGCTTCAAATTAAACGGCTCCAATTTCTATGTTGGCCTTATTTTGTGATTCTTCTTATTCTAAATGTTGGGATTAGTGTCTATAAGCACATAATCTAAAAGACGATTTTTTATATTTAAGAAAAAGATATTTATCTTTTTATACCATTTATTTTAGATTTATTGAAAAACTATAACTTCAGCTTTTAATTTTATCAAATGTATACTTTGATATCAGATTTAATATATAAATCTATATCGTGCATAAATCAATGATTGATTTTCACCTTTAAATTGACCAAATTATCCTTAAAAAAAGAGAGAAATTATTAAATCTTTAAAAAAAGAAGAAAAAAAAAAAGCCACACAAAACACCTATTTTGAGGGTATTATGTACACTTTTGAAATCTAAACAGTTACTATAAAATTTTTTTAAGTTATAAAAGTTTTCTTACTTTCAATTTGAGGGTCGTTTGAGAAAATTATTTAGGTCAAAGTTAAAGATTGATCTAGAAAATGTACAACTTTTGAAATCTAAACAGTTACTATAAAATTCTTTTAAGCTATAAAAGTTTTCTTACTTTCAATTTGAGGATATTTTGAGAAAATTATTTAGGTCAAAATTAAAGATTGATCTAGAAAATGTACAAATTTGTGTATTATATCTAATTTGAAGGCATGTATTCGATGAGATTAAGAATCAAAGGTATAATGTTTGAATAAAACTAAAATGGAGTGTATAAAAAGGTAAATAACCCTATAATAAATAGATTATTTATTTCTTTATATATTTACATGCATACTGTTTAGATGCTTTTATAAAAATCATGAATTGCTTTGATTATTTATGTGACCTTAGATATTGTATATAAGGTTATATACAAGATGATAATATTTAAGGATAATAATTTAAATTGTGTGTGTAATAAATAATTGAAGTTAGGATCTTTAATTAATTTTTTCCAATACTGTTTATTACCATTCTGAACGAAACAGTCTTTTTTGGGTTGTTAATGAAAATTCATTAGATGAAGGTATTTTATATGATTTGACCATATAGGACTAAAAAAAGATTATTTTGAAATGTCTCGTGATTTCCATTACCAAACAAACTCATATTATGGAGTTATGTCCTTTGCTTTACTCAATAAAGATTCTTATTGGATAGAAATTTCTTATATTTTGGGAACATAATTAAATAAATACCTGGAAATGTTAATATACAAAATTGAATTATGAAGTTAAATAAAAAGCTCTCTTAAGTGCTGATTCAAGAGTTGAACAATAAAAACGTTCAATTCATATTAAGATCATAAATTAATTGTTCATTAGAGAATCAATGGTACTTAAGGAGAAAGATGTAATTAGAGAAGTTAATGGAATTTTGTATCTAGCTTTTATTATGAATTATTTATGGAAGATTGATTTATATATAGCGATTGTATTAATGGACGATTCAATTATTTGAATTAACTATATTTATAATTTTAAGAGTACAATTTTAAGTTTTTAATAGAATAACTTTTGAATTAATAAAATTGATGTATTAATTAAGTTTTAATTAATTATTAATTTTATTGGAGTTTGAAATTATGTCCATAGCTCCCCATGTCATTTCTGAAATATTATTTGAACTAATAAGTAATGAATTATTAATTTAGCTATAAATTAATCAATACACACTTTGAAATTAAATAATGTATTAATTTAATTATTTAAAATTGGATGACATAGTGTTGCTGGGACCAATACTATGGGCCCGTGGCATAGATTTTCTTCTCTTTACCTAAGTGGGATTGGCGCTACATACAGATAAAGTACCTATATGTGGCACAAGCCAATATGCTAAGGAGAAGATAAATATCAATTTTATTCGATTTATATTTTAAAAATAATTCTAAATTAGAAATGAATCCTACTATGCATTTATAAATATGCATTTCGGTTTGGCTCTTTTTTCTTTCCCTCTTAGTTCCTATCTTTGCTAGGTTTTTTTGGGGTTTCATTAGCATCACCTTCTTTCTCATCCCCTGGGATAAAGCTCAACGACAACTTTTATGCCAATGGTTTAGTATTAGAAAGGGGCGGTGCCTCGGGGTGTTTGACTACAGAGCGGCTTTGGTCAAAAGGGGGTTCGATAGTAGTGTGAGGGATGCTTGGCAGGTAGAGAGATTGGTGATGGGGTATTGGAGCGAGTTGGTGGACTGGTAAACTAGTATGCCATTTGGGATTTTGGCTTTCTTAAGGTTCAGATCTAGGTGGTTGGGGTGGATTGGGCCATTGTTGGTATCAAAGATTGGTGGAGGCTAATGAAGTAAGGTATAGGAGGAGGTGAAGGATGGTAGTGTAGGGGATTGCTCCTTGGTGCCGTGGTGTTTCCTCTAGTGGGTTTTGGCATCTCATTTCATAGTAGATAGTGATTATGGTTTTCCTTTGACGTTTGTGTATAGATCTACCTTCTAGGCCTCGATGGTGTTTGTCTTGTAGCTTGTTGGATTCTCTGATGGTTAAAGTTGTTTTTTTTTTTTGCTGTCTTTCTTTTTAGCGTGTCTTGTTTTGTCAATAAAGGTGATGATTTTTCCACCTTGGTTTCCACACCTTTGGTCTTAGTTTGCATCTCACACTTGCTTGCTAGCAATACTGTGGGTGGTGTTTGGCGGCTAAATATAATCATATGCCAACTTGCATATACCTTCACTATGGTGGATTTGATTTTTGTTGACTGTTGTCATCCATCGACAATTAATAGTGGTTTCTTGTAATGAGCCATTGATAAACTCTATTCTAGGTGTCAAGCGGGCTCTTCTCTTTGGGCCTCAATATCGTTTGTTATCCTATGTACTTCATATGTTCTTTTACTGGCGGATCAAGTCATTGTCTAAGGTCAACTATGCCCATAATTAGTGGTGATGTATTGTGCAAAATCTTTCTTTAAATGCGGTCGCTTGTAGCATAGTAAAGATCGTCATATCCATAAGGAGGTGGAAATTTGAAAGATTGATAATCTATTGGTTTAAAATGGCAAGAGTTTTACAAACAAAATTTAAAAGAAAATAAAAGTTTTGACAAATTAAAATAAAAGTTTCAACAAATTAAAAAAGATTTTAAAATAGAAAATCAAAACAATGAAGCCTTGAGAATCCCTTGCATGTTTTGTAAATGGCATGAAATTTCTCTAATTATAAATTATTTAAGGTATTTGATTTATTATATCTTTTCCTATTAATAACAAGCACATTTGCTATTTTTATAAGTTAACCTAAAGCGACAATATAGCAAGCTATAATGCAGTAAATGTTTTCCTATAAAAAGTCGCAAAATAACCACTTCTCATTAGTAATTAGGTGCACTATTTGTGAAAATTATAACCATTGTCACTATAATTATAATTAATATAATTTTAAAATAGAAAATATAAGAGCAATGAAAATTAATATATTTTAATGGAATAAATTTTTGCGTTAATTTCGACGGAACCTCGTCGTATGAAATATCTAAAATAAACAATATAATAAGTCATACTGTAATAAAAGATTTTTCATAAAATTAACCATTATTGCACTATTATTAATATTACATTATATAAAAAATGACTAAATTTATATAAAAATAGACAGCATAACCACATTAATAATAATTAAAAACATGAAAAATGTGATTTATTGCAAAAAATTAAAAACATTACAACATAGATATAGGTTAAAAAACATTCCAGAGTAACTGTGCATACAAGATTATCTCTCTATCTCACTAAACACTCTACATTAATTTAGGCATTATTTTATTATTTTTGATGGGGCCGAAAAAGTGTTCTAGTACCATCTCCTCCAAAAAAAGGAAGATTGCTGAGCTAGAAGCTCAACAAATGAAGAAGAAACTAAAAAAAAAAAAAAAAAAAAAAAAAAAGAAAGGGAAAGGCTTGAAGAACTGAGGTCAAAGATCTCAATATTTATAGAAATAAAATTTACTATTTAATAAATTTATTATTATTATTGTTATTATTATTATTATTTATAACTTGTTTAGCAAATTGTAGATCAACTTGTAGCATGCAAGTTGATTTTTTTTTTGTTTTTTGTTTTAATATCATGTTAACGTAGTGCTGATGTAGGCATTATTTGCATTTATTGTTTGTTTTTATCCATTTTTTTGCATCGTTTTGTTCTGTTTTTCTTTTGAATTCAAATCTAAAATTAACACATATACTAAAATTAATTATTTTACAAACATTAGATTTACAATGATTTTTAAAAGTCAAAAATAAACTAAAAATACATAAAAACTTACTCATATAAAAATATCGTATAGGGCTAATTCAGTTATACTGGAAACATGTAAGACATATAAGTATTTTTAAAAATTACTAAAAATATATGACAACATATTTGTAAACTCAAAACACACTATAAAACTCGTTAAGATTGAAAATAAAACTGGCGGTTTTATTTTCACAAAAATTAGCGGTTTTTATTGATTAGACATAGAATAAATATTTAACATACAGAAAACAATTATAAAAATGACCAAAAATATACTTAAACATAAAAAATACTGAAAACATGTATTTAAGCACATTTTGACATTAAGACACAAAAACAACATAAAACACAAAAATGCTATTAATTAAGGGACTTAATGACAAATAATAATGCAAAACTAATGATTTTAGCTTTAAAAAAATGTACATTTTTACGTGTTCATCAAGTAGACATTTGCAACTTTGTGTACACTATTTCTAGTATGAATAAAGTTTCATTTGCAAAATGAATAAATTCATGTTTTGAGAGCTCTTTTATTCATTCTAATTATTATTTTCACGTTTAGAGAGTCAAAGCATAAAGAAAAGTGTTCTTCATAACACTCTTTGCTTTCTCACTAGTTGAGTATAAAGTAATGATCTAAATTATTATGAGTGTTTTATTCCTTCCCAAACCCTAAACATGCACACGTTCGATCAAGTGATCCCGAGAATAGGCGAGGAAGATCTAAAAAGTCGTTGAATTGTTTTGAGAATTGAAGTTATCGACCCTATTAGATGACAATAATATTCTCAATTGGTTAATTCATATGTGAATTGTACATTAATTAGTATACAACCAAAAATTTAATTACAATTTTTATTATATACGGTCTGACCATCGATTTGCTTCTGCTAATTTCACTGATTTTGGTTACCACAGTCGGACCAAGCAGCTAGCATATGCCAATTGATAGGAGCTAGTGAAACTTCTGGTGTCCCACAAAACATACGGAAAGGGCAATAGATCACGTCTGTCCGGCTTTATGGCACATGCATGTTTCTGCTTTTGTGAAAGCCTATGAACTTTTTCCTTTCTTTTTTGGCCTACAAAAGGTGACCTGGTAGATCCTTTTTTTTTTAATGAAAAAAGTGACCTAGTAAATCATTTAGGAAAAAGTATATATTTTCATTTTCCATCCAGCAAGAGTTTACAAGTACTTTAATAAAATTGCTTTCATCATCTATCTTCTTCATGGGGCTGCAGATAAGGGAACACACCATCCTATTGTATTGTGACAGTTTCTTTGTGGAAGGCCTCTTGTAAGGACTAGAATTTATTTAAAAAGATTTTTAAGAAAAGTTGTATATCATTGCAGATTAGCATGCTTGGTGATGATCAAGGACAAAAATTTCGCCATTCTTGGTATACAGTCTAGTCACATGACTGAAAGTTCCTTTCCAATTTGAATATCCCTACTCTTTTCCTTATAACATGCTTCAGTACACTTCTTTTGGTTCCTTTCTTTCTTGTGTGATTGTTCCAATAATTATTCTCTCGTTCCTTTTAGTTTTAGGGTGTCTTTGGTTTCACGAATGGAATCATATAAGAGTGTAGAGATTGAGGCGGAAACCGAAAGTTGGTGTTGTTTGATTGGTGGGAAGATGAGAAGGAACTAAGAATTGAGAATTTCTTAAGATCCACCAAAAACAATCCTTCTACAATCCGACGGATTGGTATAGGCTGAAAGGAAAAAAAAAAAAAGTTTGGTCTTCTTATATTGTCCTTCCCAAAAAAATCGTCCCTGTACTCTCTAGTAGCTTGCTTTTTATTTGTTTCATCACTGTGTATCATTATATGGTATATAAATCCTCTCCACTTTGTATTTTTTTTCTTTCTTTTACTTTAGATTTCCTTCTTAAAAAAAGTTCCCTATATTCTTTTTGAATACCAAGTATTTTTTTTTTTTGAAAAAAACTCTGTCATATATTTTAGGTATTTATGTATGAATGTCTGTATAAAACTTTGAGGATGTTTATTGATTCAAACAAATCTAATTTATTTGAAAAAAATAAAATATTTCAAGCAAATTTAACTGTTTCTAATAGAAGGATCAACTTGTAATTGTATCAGCAAATGAAATCCTTCCTTTTTACTTCTTCCTAATATCAATTAAGAGATGGATAGTCATTATCCTTCCTTCTTGTCATACCAAACAAGGAAAGTTTTATTCCTCCCTTTCCTTCACATTCCCTTTCCTTCCTACGTTATCAATCTTTTCTCCTTTCTATCCCTCCAACCAAATGCACTTTAGAGTGTATTTGGCGTCCGTTTGGTAGGAGGTTTGCGAGAGGTGAAGGGAGGGAGTCAACCTATTACTCGGTTAGAGGGAGGTGCGAGAGGTGAAGAGAGGGAGTCAACCTATTATTTGGTTAGAGGGAGGAGAGAACAGAGAGGAGACATAAAGGGAGTGAGTCTCATTTTAAGTCCACCATTTTAAAAAATTTCTAATATTAGATGAATTTAACAAATTCATCACATTTAAGTTAAAAATATTGTTTTACCCTCTAAAAGACATTAATAACAAATAGTAAAATGATCAATATAGTAAGGACATTTAGAACGTAGTTAGAACTAGTGTTGTTCAAAAAAATCAAAAAACCAAAACCAATCACCAACCGATTGACGAAAAATCGGTTTAATTTATTTTAGAAATAGTAATTTGCCTCAGTCGATAACCGATCGACGAAGGACTTCTAACCTCCAAAATAAGTAGGATAATATATATTATAATATTTATGACATATAATATAATAAAATTTCAAAAAGGAACTTAAAATCTCACATCTCACACACAGCCTCACGCATGCTCCGCCCAAGCTTACCCCCCACCCCATTCCCAATCTGATATCTCAGAACCCTAACCTGTCATCTCAACTGCTGCCCAGTTGTCCGTCCGTCTCTCTCCCGATGCCTCTCTCCAAGGACAAGTCATCTATCTCCGTCCGTTTTGTTCTTCATTGGTGTTGATCTGGCGACTTTCAAGTCAAAGGTGATGAATCCACTTTGTGAAGACTCTAGAAGAATCGTCTAGCGAAAGTTTCGACAAATATGGGTACACCTATTTGGTCTTGGTCTTTAACAATGGAGAAGCATTACTTAAAGTTTTGTTCTTTATAAGTCTTGCTTATGGAACTTTTATTTTATTTTATTTTTTCTGTTTTTTGCTTCGTGAAAATATTTATTATATATGTATAGTATTGATATGGTTTTGTAATGAACTTCTGGTATTGGTTTAGCTGATTTAGTGTTTTTTTTTTCTTCAAGTTTTGTGGCTTTGATATTTGATTGATGTCAATCCCTGGACTAATCACTCCACACCTAAACATTATTTAATATAGAATCACTTTCAGTATCCTAATTGATTATTTAGTTAAAAATTGACCAAAATCGGCCGACCAAAACTAACCGTTGTGGGTTAAAAATCGACCGACTCTCTGTATTATTCAATTGGTTATCGGTTTCACCTTCTCAAAACTGACTACCATCAGTCGGAAGCTGACCGATCAAAAACCAAAGGAAACCGACTGATTAACATCCCTAGTTGAAACTATGAGTTAGGATTATAAGTACTGTATCATGTGAGAGTTTCATTTTGTAATATTGTTTGCTTTATACTATAGCATGTGAGAGCTTTATACCGTTTACAGTTGAAACTATGAGTTCCAACTAAGTCTCCAAACACGCTCACAATAATTATACAAACAACTATTATTTATCGTCTTGATCTCCTTCTTGCCTATCAACAACATAAAGAATTAGTATAATTCTATTTATCTTTCGCATTCCGTCCATCCTAACTCTCTCCATCTTTAATGATATAGATTTGTCCTTCCTTTGACATGTCTTCATTAATGACGGTAGTAGATATCAACGTACAATGACTTCATTGGCTCTTAAAAGCGCCAACACCCTTTGGCGATCTAACAATTTTAAGTTCTAGTATCACTATGGCCTCGGCTCGTTTTGGCCTCCTTCCAATGAAAGTCTTTTCGATATCTTTTCTTTTACATCTATCCCTGTACATATAAGACGTGATGTTCACCAGCTTGGTTGGCTAGTTTCAATTTACACAGGCTTGGTTCTTTTGATTTTTCTCTTTTATATTTTTTTAATCAAGTTTCAATTTTACAATCCCGTGTGCCACCAATGCTAAAGTAAAAGCATAAGTGTTGTCAAATTATTTTCTTTTTGTATACATTATAACTCTTGTTATTAAACCATTTTCTACTCTTGCTATTAAACTATTTTGTATATGTGAAGTATTCGTATGAGAGCATGGGGAAGCTCTTTTGCTCGAAACGGTGAAAACGCCTTATTTTTTTTTTATTTACTTCTTATCCATTATGTATTTTTTTGTATTTTCCTCGACTTGTTTTTATCCTTACCTCTTATCTCATACATTTTTGCTTTTACCCTTCTTCCAAATTTAACCTTTATAAATATTTGTTTTTTAACTGTTCCATTGAAATAATTTCTTTTTTATTAATGTCCCTATGTTTTTTGAAAACTTCTCAAATTCATTTTTTATATATAGCTAATAAATAATCTTTATCACGCATATATAAAGACATTTTATTTTCCTTTTGTTTCTGCTCTTTCTTTCACTTTCGTATTTTAACCCTCTTTTATTTTTTTATTTTCATCACTTGGTCCTTTATTTTTTTCCTTGCTTTTCTACTTTTTTTTTTTACCCCCCTTTAATTCCTTGTTCATTTGTTATTAAATTGTTTTTTTTTTCATGTCTAATTTGTCTCGTTAAAATAATTTTAGCCCCTTTAAGTAATATAGTGAATATAAATGCAAAAATTAGGAGGTTAACGTGAAACAAAATTTAAAAATATGGAGGCTACAGTTCACTGTTAGAAAAATTGGGTGGGGCATCTAGAAGCAGTAAAGGAGTATCCTAAAACATTTAGGCTATATTTTAATTTTTAAAAGTGTGATTTGAGGTAATTTCCTTGGCTGGACCTCACCTTGGTCCATCAATAAATGAAGGGGTTTGAGTTTGTGTAGCCTTTCCATGCCCCCGCCCAGTTGGTAGAAAACACATCCTGTACTCGCCCCATAAACATATTTGAGGGGAGACAACATTGTTTGATCGCTACCTATTTATAATATTCTCTCTTTTGCGGAGCATTAGGCATGCCACTAAGAAAGAGCGCACGAAAAAATCCTCCTTGTTGTTTAATAGATCAAATGGTTTGGCTTTATTATTTATTATAGTGGAATTTTTTTATTTCAACCTCGCAAACTTTTTTTTTTTTTGAAGGGAACCTAGATAACTTTTACAAGATCAACAATGTAATAAATATTTGTTTTAGTTGAACGAAATTGTTGTCTTTACTCCAAAAAAAATAATAATAAATGACCAAAATTATGTAATAATAATAATAATAAGTATATATTGGACCAAAACAATCAAATAAATATATTAAATATCTAAAGAAAATATAACAGGAAAAAAAAGAAGAAGAGACTAATAGAGCTTGAATCGGACTTGATATGAAAAAGGATTAAGTTTCTCAGACCTGTTAAGATAATATGCTCATAAATAATCAATTTGATGGGAAAAATTGCGACCAACCTTTGATCATAGTTGTCCTAATCTCCTTCATTAATAATGAAAATTTTGCAAACCATTCGTTACACCCTACAAGAAAAAAAAAAAATAGAATTCTAAGATAGGATGCTAGAAAAAAAAAATACTTGTCTATTTTGAACTCTTAGATTTGAATCAGGTCCAGTAAGATCTCAATATATCCATTTTAATGAGATTTTTACACGATGTAACATTCAAAAACATGTATCATTGGTAGGAGAACCCTATCATAAAAAATAATAAAAAAACTTTTTAGAAATGATTCCTACATAATAGTTATTGTCCCACTTTAGTATCCAATTTTCAGTTTCGTGTATTAATTTAAAATATATATTTTTTATTTTCATAAATAAGGATATGTAATCAAGCGCAGACAGTGCTTGTAATTCTAAAACTCGTACTCGTACAATGTTAATGAGTCTAATAATTAGGGACCATTTTTACTAATTTACCCTTAATGAAGCCTTACATAATGGTTAAAGACAGAGCCAGCTAAGGCCTATTAGGCGTCATCTCTATACTCCCTTCGGGCGTCCTCCAGGTGGCTCTTCCACGTTTTTTTTTTTTTTTAATACTAGGGCCTTTTTTCTTTCTTGTTTTGCTCCTTTTAAAATTTTCTATTTCCACAATTTATGGTAAATGTTTTTAAAAAGTTCATTATTTCCTTAAGGATAAATTTCATGAATTCCCTTCAAACTATGCTCCTTGTATTAATATATCTTTCAAATTTTAAAATTTATATATTGTGCTTTTTGAAATATTATATTTCTCTAAATTCACCCGTGAACTTTGAAAACATTGTTTTTTGATGGAATTGTTGAATTTTCATTTGTTTTAAAATTAGATATGATACTTAGGTACTCATGTATGTTTTGCCTTTAGAGTTCCTATTCAAAAGTTAGAAAAAGATGAAAGAAAAGTGGAGAATTATCCTAATTCAAGTTGGTTCTTTAAGGGTTTTGAATAATCTGATAAATTTATCTTTTTAATGAGAGTAAGAAGTATTATTTTGTTCAAAAAACAGCACATCTCAAAGTTCAAGAGATGAATATAAAGAAGTATTATAGTTCAAAGGTATAACATGCATGCTTTAAAGTTTATGGGATATTTTGACACAAATGATATAGTTCAATAGGAATTTTTAACATTTGTCCTTTCCTTAAATTAGACCCAAAATTTACTACTCTACTCCTCTAAAGTTTTCTGAATTTAAATTTTAAGCGGGTTGTTTTGAAAACTTTCATTTATGCTTTTAATTTTTTTTTACTTTTAATTATATCCTATTATTTATAAATCTGTTTATATTTATTTTGAGGGAAAAAAGATATATGTATATGTATATATATAAATCAATAGAAAAATTAAATAAAAGGACAAATAGTAAAAGACAAAAAAAATAATTAACTGCTTTTTTAGAGTTTACTACACAATAAGTTTGGCTTAAAATTTAAGTTCAATTCAACGTTCTCTTTAAAAAATTTCTATGCTCGTCCCTGAATCGATGATCATGACAATTTTATATTAAAAATTTGAGAGGTCTTAATTGAATGATTATAATCCAGGATAGCTTAGAATAGGTTTTACTAGAGCCATAATTGCCAAATAAGGACTAAGATAGTTCAAGAATATAGCTCAACATTCAAAGTAAAAGGCAGAATAATAATTTATGGATCTAAAGTGAGATAAGGACTATAATCCAAGGATTATTTGTAAAAATAACAAAATATATTTAGCTTTAGTCTTAGGTCCGGCATACGGAGTGATCTGACAATAACATGGAGTTGGAAAGAGTATTATTTAGCCGGCAAGTTCTCAATTTATACGGACACAAGTTGGGCAAGTAGACGGCTCGGAGAACTAAATTTACTTAATGGTGTCAGCACATGGTGCATATCAAAATGGATTATTTTCCTAAATTTCTCCTTACTTATGTATCCTACTTCACTTTATCCCTATTTCATTTTACCCTTTGACTTTTCAAAACCAGTCAAAACGCCCCCCAACTATAGAAAACCGATCAATTTGCCCCTCTGTCCAATTCTGTCTATATTTCTAACAGAATTGCTGATGTAGCATATAATTAAATGTTAAAAATATACTAAAATTATAATTAAATATATGAAAATATTAAATATTAAAATGATTAAAAAACATTTTATTTTCATTTTTTCCTAATTCTTTTTTTTTCTTCCTCCCTCTCCTCTCACTCCTTCCCTGGATCGCTCTATCCTTTTTCACATTTCATCTACTCTTTTTATCTCCCTCTCTCTTTCTCAATCTCTTCTCTCTCTCTCTCTTGATTGGATGGTGGCGGAGGGTGGTGTGGAGCGATGGCGGTAGTGGCCATGGGTGAGCAGAGGGAGTTGGAGCTGTGCGACAGAGAGGGGTTGTGTTGAGGGTCAGGCAATGGAAAAGTGTGTGCAAGGCAGCTAGAGATGGTGGGCGCCAGCAGGTGGGGCAACGAGGGTGGGGTTTGAGTTGTGGGCATGGGCGGGGGCGACAGTGAGTGTGGGGTAGGTGATGTTGGGCTGGAACGGCCAACAATGGGGTGGTGGGCTTATTGGGGGCGGGAGGCCACCAGGGTGGGCAAGGGTTTCGATGACAGAGGTAGGTTGAGATCTTTAATTGATTTTGGTTTTTTTTTTTTTTTTTAATTTGAAGGTTTGGTTCCTATAAATTTATAGAATAGAGACAAAGGAAAAAAGAGAACAGAGGAAGGAGAGTGAGAGAAGAGGGAGGGATAGAAAAAAAAAATTGGTAAAATAAGTAAATACATAAAATGTTTTTTATTTTTAATATTTATTTATTTATTTTTATACATTCAATTTCATGTCATTAATTCCATTAAAAATGTAGACGGAATTAGACAAAGGGGGCAAAATGACCAGTTTTCTATAACTTGGGGGTGTTTTGACCTGTTTTGAAAAATAAATGGGCAAAGTGAAATAGGATACATAAGTCTGGAGGAAATCTATGAAAATAATCCTATTAAAAATACTTTTAGGGGCATAATGGTAACTTCTTCTCAATAATTTATGATATTTTAAATAGAATAATGAAAGAGAGTTATTTTTGTTACGACAATGTAACCTCAATTTGAGTGTTATGTAACTCTTTTCCTTTCTATGTAGAAGTGTAATGTAACACTAGGCAAATATTTTTGTAACATAGTCGACATATACTGTTTCTCATATTGTCGTTTATCCCCAAAATTCAAATGTTGGTAAACATGTTATGTATACTTGTTTAGTACAATTATATACATCCTAATCCTACATATTACTATTGTATAAAAAAATTTGAAGACTTACACATTCATATCGAGTAATAAATCATCATACCTACTCACTAAAATTAGAAAAAAAAAAACAAAAAACAAAAACAAAAAACAAAAATACCTTACTTAAAAGGAAGCAGTTCACCCTAAGTATTGAAGGCAAAATAATAATAATAATAATAATAACATCATAAATTCCATTTTCCAAAACAATAATATATTCATACTTCATTATGATAGTAACCGTCGTTGCAGTATTTTTAAATATAAGTTTTGGTTCGAACCTGACAACTGGGCTGGAGCAACCCTTGGCCAAGGTGCATGAAGGTTAACAATATTACAATCAATTTAAGGTGGAAAGGTCAATTCTAATGCAATAAGAAATTGATCTACACAATTTAAAATTATAGAAAGTAACAAAAATGGACAGTGTAATCTAAGTATGTTGTATTTGAAATAGTTTAGAATCGTTATATATGCCATAAGCATGTAATATTGTTGTGCGTGTTTGTTGAAATAGGTTCACATGTCTTTAGATGTAACACCAGTAGAATAATATGCAACTTTCTTCTGAACTGAACTTAGGGTGAGGAATTTAAACTCTTTTCCTTTTAATAGTGTAGAGTCGGATGTTAATTTAACATTAAACTATGCCTATGACCACACAATATGTATATTTTATAAATCAAATGCCGTACCTCAAAAAGCAATTTTTTCAATTTTGTTATACCCCCATCCCAAAATATTCAAAATTACAATATATGGAGAAACTTTGAAAAAATTTCATTTACGCCCCATGTTTTGACTTTCAATTATGCTCATGTTCTAATAATTCGAAAGATTAATCTAGAACTTTTTAACAAAATTTAACTATACCTCAAGTTTTAACTTTTTATGTATACTCATATTTCAAACTTTAAACCTAAATAAACCAAAAATTAATTAGATTACCATGTAAACTTATAATTTGTGAGACTAAATTTGCAAAAGCTCTATTGCAAGATTAAATGAAAAGTTTAATTCATTTAGAAGAAAAATAACAAAGATTAAATAGATAAAACAAATGTAAAAAAATTCAAGAAAAATAACGAGGATTAAATAGATAAAACAAATGACAAAAATTCAAGAAAATAATAGTTGAGTTGTAATGTTAGCTAAATTTTTAATTTTACCATGTTGGACATATATGCCCTAAGGAGAAAAATGTAATATGTTTTTGGAGACATTTTTTTCAATAAAAAATTTATCTATTATTTATATACTAAATCTTGTCCGCTTTATGTTCATATTTGTTGATTGTATGTTAAGCAAACAAAAATCTAAAACTATCGGTCTAACCCTTTAAGAATTAAGTATATGATGGACAGATTATACGGGAGGCACAATTCTTAAGGTGGCAGTCTAAATCAAAAGATCCGCAATCAAAGGAATAAAGTTAGGCGCTTTATTCATGTAAAGATTGTTATGTTGTCTATATCTCTAATGGGAGATGGTTTGGAGGTGGACTCCATGAATAAAAACATTGACACATGGTCATAGGTGACGATGTGTTGGATCGAGACATAAATTGAATTAATTTGAATTAATAATTTTGTCTCGATAAATCGATTATTGTATTAATCCTGAGATGAATAGTCGGCATGTTGCCTTGACTTATGTTTTTTGATGTACCAAAGGGTGACATCTACATTTTAATAGTAGTATGCATCCGATACGTTGAAGGCATGACTCTTGATAGCATAGACCTATTATCTATAAATATGGAATCCATAGCTCATCTTTAGGAGTAGTTGATAACCTCTTATATGCGTTATTCGGTAATTGAAAAATTGGAGCACGTAACCAATTGGATACATAGGTGTAACGAATTGTATACCGTCTATAAATGGTAAATTTTTTTATGGTAAGATAATGGAACGTAAGAAAAAAATAATTGGAAAGGTAAAACAGAACTTATCTTTAAGCCAATTATAGATAATCCTATGGAGATACGATACATTATGTGTAACACCCGCATATTTTTACTATATTAAAAATGCCTTAAGTTAAGGATTGTATTAAGACGAAAAATACAGTTTAAGAAAAAATACTGCATAATAACATGAAAAATTGTACAATATTATAGTAATGCAGTATAAGAATTAGATTGTTTAAGGACATGCAATATAGAAATTGGACTGTTTAAGTTGAAGCAGTATAATAATAATACTGCTTAGAGAATATGGAGAAATAAGAAATGTTATGTTTGGCCTCCAAAAATAAACCAGAGGCAAGTAAAATATTTTACACAGTCTAGGAATATTTTTTTGCACTAATTTGACCACGACAATGTAGGAAAAATACTATATGGTGAAAAATTACACAATGTAATTTTTTAGGCCCCACAAAGTGGACACCCATTTGATTTTTATTAGGCCACCATGCCATGAAAGGTGGCCCAATCACCTTGTGCCACAAGGTAACCCACTTGGTTACCTATGAGTCATCCATTTGGATAAGTGAGCATTTAATGTGATTTTAGCCAAAAATCTGACTCTTTCTTCCTCATTTCTCATGGCCACCATGGGAGGAGCTTCCCAAAATTTTCTCAAGTCCAATTCTTAGCAAATATAGCCCCAATTAAGTTCAAGAGGCAAAGTTCAAGGAATTTTAACAAGTTTTAAGGTAAAAACCTTAACTTTTTTCATAGTTTTTCTTGGGTTAAGGAAGGAAAGTTAAT
The DNA here is from genome assembly GCA_946598075.1 of Artocarpus hirsutus. Lineage (NCBI taxonomy): Eukaryota > Viridiplantae > Streptophyta > Magnoliopsida > Rosales > Moraceae > Artocarpus > Artocarpus hirsutus. The sequence goes on along the minus strand of CAMOHE010049924.1, from coordinate 16,865 downwards.
TCAAATCATTTTTGTGTGAGAAATGCTTAGGAAAAAGGCTTTAAAGGAGCTCTTGGAGGGTTAGAAACCAAAAATGCTATTTGGGGTAAGTTTTGAAATTATGTGATTTTTAATTTGATTTTTGTTCTTTCAAGGATATGTGGGTTTTCAAGCAAAGTTTTGCTTAAATCCCATAGATACATGAATTATGGCATGGTGATGTTGTGAAAATTTAGGTTTTATTGTGCAAATGTTAGTTTTTGCAAAAAGTACTATTTTTGTAATTTTAGTACTAAGTTTGCAAAAATGATGATTTAGCATGAAAATGATTAAAACAAGAGTGGGAACTGCTCTTGCAAGGGTAGAGTTGCTGATTGAAATGGATTTTTACAAAAATGCCCCAAGGACTAAATTGAAAGAAAAAGTTTCTTCTCGGTAGATTTAAAAATCAGCCAAAAAGTCCCTCTAAACGTTGGAATTTTAGGAAAGTTAAAACACAAAAGTTGTAGATCTCAGTGAAACTGTAAGGCATAGTGAACAGTTAGTCAAAAATCTCAAATGATTGTGAGATTTTAATTTTACAAGAATTTGTTAAAATTGGGAAAAATTTTTAAAGGGCAAAAATGTCATTTTTGCAAAGGATTTTAAATATGGTACTTTTAGCAAAAATTTTCCTCATGAAAAATGGGGATTAATGGTTTAAAAAATTATTTTTGGTTCTAGGGGCATAAATGCAAAAATTTTTGTATTTTGGGCCAAAACCGTAAATTGTGTAAAAACTGGATTTTTACTAGAGAATGTTGGTTTTCTATACTGCTATAGGCAGTAAGTATTATAGATGCTAAGTTTTAAGGATTTAAAGTTCAGTCGAGGAATGAATGAAACGAAAGAGATTAAGGAAAAAATGATCGTTTTATGAAAAATGACCAAAACAGACTCGAAACGCCTGATGTCAGGAACGTTTCTTAGTGGCAATTTTTTCATAAAATGTAGGTAATGGAAAATTAAAGTTAAGTGATGAGTTTTATAGAGTTACAAAATGGACAAAAAACCCGTTAAGGGTGAAATCGTCATTATCAAGGAAACGGCTAGAACGGAGTCGAACACTCCGATTTAGCATAACGTTCTTAGATGAAAAATGTTCCGTAATATGTTAAGTAACATAACCATCATGTGTGACAAGAGATTTAATAAGGGATGTTTAAGTAAAGTAAAGGTAACCCGGTGGGTTACAAGGTTAAAAGGAAAAGTAACCCTTGTAGGTTATAAACTTAAGTGAAGGAAAGGTAAACCGATGGTTTATAAGGTTAAGTAAAGAGAAGGGTAAACCGATAGAGTACGAAGTTAAGTTAAGAGGAAATGAATGTTTAATGTTCACGTTTTATTATCAATCGAGTAGATTGATAAAAAGAAAGTTAATTGATATGTCGGTTGTCGTTTGATCAGGACACAGAAGCCGACTAATGGAAGAAAAAAGAATGAGACAGGAAGGGAATAGAGAATGTTAGAGCTAAGTCCAAATAAGTTCAAACCTCACCTACAATATGAACTAAATAGTTTTCAAATGCTTATATGTGTATGTTTGCAAATGAGTTTGCAATTATTATGCAAGTTTCTTTTAAAGTAAGTTTGCATGTATTAGGCAAAAAGTTTTAAAGATTTAAAGAGAGATTTGCAATGAATTTGCAAGTACTATGTTTAAAGTCTATTTGCATATTGATATGCATAATGTTTTAAAGTCCAAGTTATGATTTTCAAAGTATTTAAAGTATGTTTTTCATTTTTTCAATGCGTAATATTTTATAGTTTCAGTTATAAGTTTTATAATGCATTTATTATGCAATAAGTTGCATATGTTATGCAATAAGTTTCACAATACAAGTTATGGTTTGCAAACTGTGTTTGCGTTTTAAGTTGCATTGTCATGCAATAAGTTGCATTTATTGTGCAATAATTTTTGAGGATAAGTTAGGATTTGCAAAATGTATTTGCATTTTACGAAGCATTTGTTATACAATAAGTTGCATTTGTTATGCAATAGATTTTATGGTACAAGCTATGAATTGCAAGTGTGTTTGCATATAATATGATTGCATTTGACATGCTCACTAAGGTTAATAAGAAGGTAACATAAAGATAAAAAGGATGTGTCGTACTAGCCTCTTTGTTATGAGGTAATGAAAGTAAAGTTAAAGTTTGACCTCCTAGATGTGAGGTATATGACCTCGAAGTTCGATGGTCTCAAGTCTTCCGCAATAGAAGCATCATGTTTATGATCTCATGATTAATGAGTTGATATGAACACTAAAGTAAAATAAGGAAAGTGAATGTAAGATAAGGAAAGATAAGGACAAGGATGCAAAGTTAAAGTAAGATAATGAAAGTTAAGGAACGAAGTTAGAAAGTTAAAGTTTGAAAAGAATGATCATAAGATGCTCATAACTAAAAGTTCATAATTGAGCATAAAAGGAAGCATGCATTTTTGTTTTGCTTGTTTTCCTTGTTGTGAGATATTTAAATGCCATGAAAAATATTCTAAGGAATGTTTATGTTAAGTGTTTATGAAAGCATTTTCATGTTTACAAGAAAAGGTTTTTAAAGGATGTGTTATGAAAAATGTTACAGAAATGCTTTATGAAAACGTTTATGAGAAATGTTTTAGAAATGTTTTATAAAAAATGTTTATGAAAGACGTTTATGAAAAATGTATCAAGAGAAAGGTTTTTATAAGAAAAGTTTTTGAAACGTGTTTAAATGATTTGTAAGTTTATGTTTGAACTTATTGAACAAAAGCTCATAAAAAGTTTCTTTATGCTGTAGGAAATTTATGGGTAACCAGTAGGACCCGTTAAAAGAGCTGGGTGCTGCGGAGGCCAGATGCAAATATTTGGGTAAGGATACCACCATGGTTTGCTTCCGCTATATAGAAAAAAAAGTTTTCCAGTTTTTAAGAAATATTTTCAAAAGTTTTAAGATAAATTATACTAAAAGTGTTATAAAATTATTAAGTGAAGTTTTAAGCTATGATTTAGTAAATGTTTCTTATTAAGTTTTAAGAAACGATTTGAAATGGTTTTAAAGGCAAATGTTGAGCGAGGTCTCGACTTAAATGGTGGCAAAAGTCGCAACAATTTTTAAGTACATTTTAAAGAATGTTTGAAGAAAAAAAAATTTTAATTCAGTATTTTCTTGCTAAGGAGTAAGATTACTGCTTAAGAACGATGTACATGAAAGTAAAGTAACTGCCCAAAAAGGCAGGTTGTCATATTATGAAATGTCATAGAGACTTAGCTATATGGCCTTCATAATTCTATATAATTTGAGAGTGCAGCTCCAAAATTTTGGTGGAGTAGCGTTGGAGTTGATAATTATGAAATATATATATATCTAGGATATTGGGTTTCATGATTATCAGGAGCTTGAACTATATAGGTCCATCAAGCTCCCTTTGCCAACTCATAAAAATTCTATAACGATACAGCATGCTTTTTCAATAATTGGTGACTTACATCATATTATCAGATTGGTTGAAAATTCAATAGAATCAGATAATTCATATCTGTTTATTAGTTGAATTAATTTTGTGAAAATTAATTCAAGATAAACTTGTTGAATTATTGGGATTAGATAATTCATGTCTGTTTATCGGTTAGATTAATTTTTAATTAATTCAAGATAAACTTGTTAAATTATCAAGAATATTTATTTTCCTAAAGATTATCTAGATATGACTATTTTAATCAGACAACTTCTCTATTGGGTTATTTGAATTAAAACTGAGGCTCTATCCTAAGAATTTCAGGTGAGAAATAAAGATTCATAGGGATTATTTGTTGAAAGTTTGATAGGCCGATCTTTAAGTTTAGCGTGCTGATGGAGCAAGTTTGGCAGGCCGATCTAGCAGTTCGGCCTACCGACCAAGCATTAAATAAATCACATGTTTCCACGTGTTTTATCAAATATTGTTTCTGATTTAATTCTGATTTGAATTTTTTAGACTTTATCGAATAAGGACCGACTTTTGGGCCCAACCTCTATATAAAAGGGAATGAGATTCATTGTTATTTAGATCAGTTGAGAAATCTATAGTGAGACTCTATTGGTGAGACTCTGCAACTCCCCAAAAAGATGTTGTTCATAAATCATGAACTATAGCTTTAGGTATTTTTCGATTGGTTGGAAAGAGAGTCACCTGGTGGAAGAGCTGTACAAGTGTGCCCACACATACACCGATCGTGGATAGAGAATAACAAGGAATGCCAGTTGGTTGCAGTCCTTCCGGAATGCACATCTATTCACAGACTGTATGAGCTTTTTGGCATTTACGAGGTTAGTAAGATTTGGTTAATTTATGCAGATAGTATATGTCAAACTTGTGTTTTGAAAAATACTCTACTATAAAAAAGCTTTAAAATTTCACTGCATACTGTTTTTCCTACAATTGATATCAGAGCCATGGTTTTTACATAAATTTATAAGTTAGTGATTATGCTATATGTATAAATTACATAATCTTGATCTCTCCTATGTTTGAATTTAATTTTTTAGAGAGTTGGCACTCTAAAGTTTCTATATATTTATATGTTGTCATGGATTATATGACGAATGTTTATTAATTAATTATGGTTGATTAAATTATTATTTAATTATTTATTAATTAATTTATTTATTCCAGTTATGGTTCCTTAGAGGTTAGAACGTGTATCTAGGTTTTTCATGCAATTAGATGGTGGACTATCATCTCCATCTAGAAATTATTATTTAATTTTCAATTTGTAAGAATTTTGTAATTAAATCATTATTCGGAGAAGACGGATCTAAAAGATGGCTAATAGCATTTCCAAGTATTTCTTGAATCTCTAATGTTATGTTTTTGAATTGTTAAAAATAAAATTAAAAATTGCATTAAAAACCTGAAAAAAGGTGATCTCTGCTTGGTTCCTCAGGTCTAGCACTCTGATAGTCACAGACTAGCAAGCCAAACCTTTAAGATTTACAAGCCGTCAGTAGGATAGAAATCTAGTGGCTCTAGTAGCAGGCCGAATCGTCATGATCGACAGACTGACCTAAAAAGATCAATAGGCTCATGGATCATGATCGACAGGCCGATTACACAAATCGATGTGCTGGCAGAAAGTTGTAATTTTTCATAAAAGATGCATTTTTGGTATAGTTTTAATTTTATTTTTGGGACAATTAAGAGAAACATTAAAATTTGGATATGACCAGAAATATGGAGTATTCGATTTATGCGGGATTGAAGACTTGAAGATGGAAGTTTCATAAAGAAGGATACAATTTAAAGACTCAAGGATGAAGAATCAATAATATGTTTTGATTATTCTCTTGTAATCTTTGTTTTCTTTTCTCTAAGGTGAAAACATAATGTTACAGTTGTTTATTATTATTTTTCTTGTAGCTTTGCTTATCTACATTATAATATGATTTGCCATGTATGTTGATAACATGTCATATAGAATAGGGAATGCCACTCATTAAAAATTGTTCATGCATGTTTATAAAATAAAACCTTGATTTCAAAAGAATGAGTGGGAGAAAGTTTTCGAAGAGAGGACCTACGGCCTCCATCATTGGTCCATAGGTAGCACATGATGATTTCGACCCCTAGGTTCTGACCCCTTAGGAAGGAACTTCATCATGTACCAGGTTGGATCTCTGAGAGGATAAGGTATTTTAGCATAATTTATCGTTGCACACCCCTAGCTGGTGATTATAAATCATGGATAAAATATTGAAACGATGGTTATACACTTATGTTAATTTTATTAAAAACCTCACCTAGGAGCTCTGTTAATGAAATTGATAGCCAAAGAAACGATTATCAATATATGCCGGATCATACAAGTTCTTGGATGGCATATACTAATCAGGAGGGGATCCGTGTTCCTGATTGAATTTGTCAAGACTTCCCTAGGAGCTTGTTGAATTCTGAGTTGGGAATTATCGTTGCAAGGTTGTGATATTTTCAAGGTTTTGACACATAAACACATTTGTATGTTTTACATAATTGTATTATCTTACTAAATTATTATGATATGTTTACTTATGTTTGGTATATGATTCTTTATTGTAGATTAAAAATTTCTAAAAACGCTTTATCATTGATACTTGACAAAAACCTATTAATCGATGAAAACTATAATGATTCGAAACGAAACCTGAATATCGTCCTATCTTTTGAGAAACTGAAATTTGTGCTAACGATATCTTGTCCTCTTGAGCCTATGAGAGATTCCACCAACTATCAAATCTAAGCATATGATTGTTGGAAAGATGCTAATGATTAGGCCCGCTGTTATGTTATGGCCATCATGAATAACATGTTGCAGGCTCAACAAGAGGATTATGAGATTACTAAGTAGATCATGGATAATCTAGAAGATGTGTTTGGAGACTAGGCCTTAACAAATTGGCAAAGGGCGCTTCGGAAACTTCTTAACTGCAATAAAGACTAGGGACATCTATAAAGGAGCATATGATGTTGGTCATGGGTTACCTCACTGAGGCTCAAACCAATGGAGCTGTCATTAATGCTGAAACTCATATGACTATAGTTCTTGAGACTTTGTCTAAGGAGTTTATCCCATTTAGAGCTACACTTAATTTAAGCAATAGACAGGATATGACCTTAACAGAGTTGATAAATAGCTATAGAAGTTCAAACTGTTGATCATGGAGTCTCCTACGGGTGGCAACGCCAACTTGGCGACTACTTCTGGTTCCAATCCCAATCCTAGGAACAGAAAGAAACAACAGGCCAAGAATGGGAAGTCTTCTATTCCTGCAAATGACAAGAACAAGAAGAAAAAGAAGAACTCAAGGAAGCAAAAGTGCTTCTTCTGCAGGAAGGTTAGGCACATTAAGAAGAATTGCAAGGACTTCCTTTCCGGAGGAGGTTGGTGTGATCTTCTATATTTAGAAACCTGTTTGGTTGAGGAATCCAGTGACATTTGGGTAATAGATTCGGGAGCAACTAATCATGTTTGTGTTTCTCTACAGGGGTTCAAAGAAACAAGAAGTCTACTACATGAAGACTTCACGCTCTTGATGGGCGATAGATCCTTGGTCTTAGCTGAAGCAGTAGGAGATATCCATTTGTATTTTGATAATTATAAGAATTTAATTTTGTGAGATTGTTCTTATGTTCCCAAATTTAAAAGGAATTTAATTTATGTAGCTTGTTTATTTAAAGACTCCTATTTGGTTTCTTTTAATAAAAAAGTAGTGATTCATAAAAACAAATATTTTATCTGGTCTGGATGGATGCAAAATAATCTATTTTTTATCAAACCTAAGATGGACTTACTGCTTAATGCTGAGATGAATGATAATAACTCCAAAAGGCTTAAAAATTCTCATTCTAATAAGACTTATCTTTGGCATTTGCAACTTGGTCATATTAACCTGAATAGGATTCAAAGGTTGGTAAGGGATGGACCTTTAAGTCACTTAAAGGTAGAATCTATACTACAATATGAATCTTATTTGGAGAGTAAACTGACCAAAAGACCATTTGTGTCTAAGGGTAATATGGCCGAAGGGGTTCTGAAACTTGTGCATAGTGATGTTTTTGGACCAATGAACATCCGAGCACGAGGAGGGTATGAGTACTTTGTCACTTTTATTGATGATTACTCAAGGTATGGGTATGTGTACCAACGCACCACAAAAGCGAAACTTATGACAAATTCAGGCAGTTTTGAGCTGAAATGGAAAAGCACTTGGGTAGACTCATAAAGGCACTTAGATCCGATCGAGGTGGTGAATAAATTTTTGTTGAGTTCTTGGGACACTTATTAGAGAATAAGATTTTATCCCATTTGATTGCGCCAGGCACTCCGCAACAGAATGGCGTATCGGAGAGGAGAAATAGGACTTTATTGGACATAGTCAAGTCCATGATTAGTTATTTATCATTGCCTTTGTCCTTTTGGGGATATGCAGTACAAACTGTATGTTATCTTTTGAACAATGTACCTTCAAAATCGGTTCTAAGAACTCCTCACAAGTTATGGACGGGTAAAAAGACATCCTTAAACCATATTCGCATGCAGGGATGTCCAGCTCATGTCTTGTTTAGGGATAGTTGAAAGTACGTTTAAAAGTTTGTGTGTTTGTAAGATATCCAATAGAGACTAAAGGGGGTTATTTCTATAACCCAAATGAAAATAAAGCCATGGTTTCAACTAATGAAACTTTCCTTGAGGAGAGTTATGTGGACGACTTTAAACCTCGAAGCAAAGTGGTGCTTGAGGAGTTAAGGAGTGATTCGATCACTTCGGTGGTTCCGACTGAAACCTTTCTGATCAATGTAGAAAAACCAAACGAACCTGAACAACAACTTAAGGGCCTTTGGCATAGTGGGAGGATCAAGCATCAACCCAAGAGGTATATGTTCAATGGTGAGGCCTACTTGGCTGAATTGGATGAACATAACATGGATCCTTATACTTATGCAGAGGCTATGGATATTGATTCAAAACTCTGGACAGAGGCCATGAACACAGAGATGAAGTCTATGGAGAATAATCGGGTCTAGAAGCTTATGGATCTTCCCGATAGGGTAAAACCCATAGGGTGTAAGTGAGTCTACAAGAGGAAAAGAGGAGTGGATGGAAAGGTTAAAAACTTTAAGGCTAGAGTGATAGCTAAGTGATACATGCAAAAAGAAGGAATCGATTATGAGGAAACTTTTCACCTGTAGCCATACTTAAGTCCATTCGAATTCTCTTCTCTATAACTGTCACACTCGACTGCGAGATTTAGCAGATGGATGTTAAGAAGGCCTTTCTAATTGGCTATGTTGATGAGTCCATTTATATAGGACAACTAGATGGATTCAAGGTCAAGGGGTAAGGTTTATAAGTTGCTAAAGTCAATTTATGGACTTAAGTAGGCTTCCTGTTCTTAGAACATAAGATTTGATTAAGTGATTAAGATTTATGGATTTGCACAAAATGTAGACAAACCATGTGTGCACAAACACATTAAGGATGGAAATGTGGTTTTTCTACTACTATATATAGATGACATTCTGCTAATTGGTAATAACATTGGGGGCATTGTCATCGGTCAAATTATGATTGATCAAGTAGTTTGACATGAAGGACTTAGGTGGGGCTAATTTTGTTCTCGGTAAATATAGATTTTCAGGATGGAAAGAACAAAATAATAGCTTTGTACTAGGGCCAGCTACATAGATAAGATTCTTACGAGTTTTGCAATGTAGGATTCCAAGAAAAGTAGGCAACCATCTAGGTCTAGAATTATTCTTTTTAAAAGAGACTCTCCAAAGTCTAAGGAAGAAAGAGAATACATAAAGAAGATGCCTTATGTTTCAGTAGTGGGTAGTCTTATGTATGTCATGCTTTGCACATGACCGGATATTTGTTATGCGGTTGGGATTGTAAGTAGATTTTAGGCAGATTCAGGACTAAACCACTAGGTTGCGGTCAAGCATATTTTCAAGTACTTAAGAAGGACTTGAGGGTATATACTTGTGTATTTGGGTGAGGACTAAACTCCTCTAGGATACACTAATTCAGATTTCCAATCTTGTCTAGATTCTAGAAGATCAACTTTAGGTTTTATGTTTACTTTGGGTAGGGGTGCCATTAGTTGGAAAGTGTGAAGCAAGATTGTACTTCAGATTCAACGATGGAGGTCGAGTATGTGGCAACGACTGATGCTTCGAAAGAATTAGTGTGGCTCCACAAGTTTCTTAGGGATCTTGAGGTAGTTCTTGATATGGATAAGGCAGTATCATTGTACTATGATAACAGTGCGGCGGTAGCTAATGCTAAGGAACCATGATTTCATAAGAAGAATAACACATTGATCGGAAGTATCATGTGATAAAGGACTTTGTTGAAGGCGGGCATGTCGCTGTGAGCAAAATCACGTCAGAGGACAATTAAGATGATCCATTCACGAAGACACTTACTGGGAAAGTCTTCAAGAGGCATGTAAAAGCTACAGGAGAGTGAGATTTTCATATTTGCTCACTTAGTGTGAGTGGGAGATTGTTGGACAATATGCCCTAAGGAGTAAAAATCTAATATGTTTTTGGAGACATTTTTATCATTAAAGAATTTATTTATTATTGATATACCAAATCTTGTCCTTTTTACGTATACATTAGTTAAATGTATGTTAGCAAACAAAAGTTTGAGACTTTCGGTCTAAACCTTTAAGATTTGGGCATACGATGACAGATCATGTGGAAAACACGAATCTTAACATGACGGTCTAAATCATAACATCCGTAATTGAGAGAATAAAGTTGGGCGCTTTATTCATACAAAGATTATTATGTTGTCTATATCCCTAACGGGAGATGGTTTGTCTTGACCATTGAAAGTGGACTACGTTAATAGAAACATTGACATATTGTCATAGGTGACGATGTATTGGATTGAGACATTAAGTGAATTGATTTGGATTAATTATTATGTCTCGGCAAATCGATTTACTTTAGATAATCATATGTATTGTATCTTAATCCTAAGATGAATGTTGGGCCCGTTATCTTAACTTATGTCTTTTGATGTACCAAAGGATGACATCTACATTTTAATAGTGATACATATGTCGATACATTAGAGGCATGACTCTTGATAGCGTAGACCTGTTATTCATAGATATGGAATTCATAGCTCCTCTTCAAGAGTAGTTGATATCCTCTTACATGCGTTATCCTGTAATTGAAAAACTAGAGCACTCAACCATTTGAATACATAGGTGTAACCGAATGGCAAACTGTCTATGGATGGTAAGTTTTCCGATGGTGAGATAATGGAACGTAAGAGAAAAATAATTAGAAAGGTAAGATAGAACTTATCCTTAAGCCGATTATGGATAATCATATGGAGATACAATACATTATGATATATCATGGAGACTTAGCTATATGGGCTTCGTAATTGTATATAGTTTAAGAGTACAGCTCCAAGCTTTTAGTAGAGTAACATTGGAGTTAATAATTATGAAATGTATATTTGGGATATTGGGTTTTATGATTACAGGAGCTTGAACTATATAGGTTTACTAGGTCCCCTTTGCTAGCTCATAAAATCCTATAACAATATGGCGTACTTTTTTAATAATTGGTGACTTACGTCGTATTATCATATTGGCTGAAAATTTGATAGAATTAGATAATTTATATCTATTTATCGATTGAATTAATTTTATGAAAATTAATTCGAGATAAACTTGTTGAATTATCAGGATTAGATAATTCATGTCTGTTTATCGGTTGGATTAATTTTTGAATTAATTCAAGATAAACTTATCAAATTATCAGGAATATTTATTTTCCTAGAGATTATCTAGATATGATTGTTTTAATCATATAACTTCTCCATTAGCTTATTTGAATTAAAACTGAGGCTCTATCCCAAGAATCTCAGGTAGGAAATAAAGATTCGTAGGGATCATTTGTCAAAAATTCAGCAGACCGATCTTTAAGTTTAGCCTGCTGATGGAGCAAGTTCGACAGGTTGATCTGACAGTTCGGCCTATCGACTGTGTATTAAATGAATCACATGTTTTCACGCAGATTTTATTAGATATTATTTCTGATTTGATTTTGATTCAAATTTTCGAGACTTTATTTGATAAGGACTAACTCCTGGGCCTAACCTCTATATAAAGGGGAGTGAGACTCATTGTTATTTAGATCAGTTAAGAAATTTAGAGTGAGACTCTATTGTTGAGACTCTGCAACTCCTCAGAAAGCTTTTGTTCGTAAATCATAAACTATAGCTTTGGGTATTTCTCGATTTGTTGGAAAGAGAGTTACCTGGTGGAAAAGCTGTACGAGTGCGCCCACACACACACCAGTCGTGGATAGAGAATAGCAAAGAAGGCCAATTGATTAAGGTCCTTTTGAAATGCACATCTCTTCACAGACTGCAAGAGCTTTTCGGCATTTACGAGGTTAGTAAGACTTGGTTAATTTCTGCATATAGTATGTGTCAAACTTGTATTTTAGAAGATACTTTAGTATAAAAAATTTTTAAAATTCTACTGCGTACTGTTTTTCTAACATACCAAGCACTCTAAAAAAATAAATATTCCTGGCTCTACCACTGCTATCATAATAATGTGTGTGTAATCTTGTCGTACACATTTGTTGGATGTGTTTAAATATCTTTGGCTATAACACCATTTAAACAATATGTAAAATATATCAATTATATTTACAAAGATTGTAATTTTTTAATTATTAAGAAATACATAAAATTGAGCATAAAAATTACATAATACAAATAAAATATATATATATTTGTTGTGCCAACTCATCATGCCCAATGAGTCATTTCATCTCATGTTTGTCCTTATTATTATCTCATATCATGTTTGTTCTTATCAGTATGTCATGTCAAAATAGACCCACATACCTAAGATTATGATTCTAATATGACCAACTACCAAGTGTTGTGCTTAGTTCAGCCTAATGTAACCCTGTGTATGTCATGTTAGCTAGATATCGAGTGTCATATCATCATGCTTGTTGCACAGCTCGGCCCAATTAACATTCTATATATATAATGAGAAAATTACACAATATATCGTTCTTTAAACTAATGTAATTATTTGTGTCACAAAAAGTAAAATAAAAAAAAAATATACAATATACCATCTTTTAAACTAATATAATTCTTTTTTTAGATCGTCGGCATCAATGGAGATCAATGGCCAAATCTGATAGAGATCGACATTACTTGATTTTCGTGAGGCCAAATTCAACAACAGCAGCAAAAGTAGTAATAAGAGTTTTTATCATCGCCGTTGTTTTGTTTTGTTTTGTTTTGTTTTTTCTTTTTGTCTCTTGTTTCTTGCCAGTGATGTTTGATAATGTCGTTGATAAACTAAAGATGGGCCAGCAATGACAAAGAGAGAGAGAAAGGGAGAGGAGAGAGAGAAAGAGAAAGAGAGGAGAAAAATCTAGGCAAGACACAAAAAATACTCCGATAAAACACAAGATATCTTGGTGGGATACCAAAAATATCCTGGTAGAACACAAAACATGTCCCTCCAAATTTGTGGCATAAGAATTTTTATATTTTGTGGTGTAAATAAAAATTGAATGCGTAAATAAAAATTGAATCTCATAAAGTGAGATTTATGAGGATGCCTCATATATAATACACCTCTTATATTTTGTAAAAAAATATAAAGTATAAAAAGTGAGAGAATGTAAGAAATAGCGTGTGAATGGTATGTAGGTTGACTAGAGTTAGCTTTAAATTGGAGAAAATATCTCCATTCGTTGTTATGACACCCCCTCTATCTCAAACTCACCAACGCCGATTTCTGCTCTTCGATGCCCGTTAATCCACTCATTCCCTGCCAACAATTTTCTCGCGCATTCTCATCTATTTTCTCAAGGAAAAAGAATCCGGGTTTTTTTTTTTTTCTTTTGCTATAATAAATAAAAACCCACATAGTACCATGCCAATAGCCAGAACCATGACATGCAAAAGACATTTTAAATTACCTTTCTCGAAAAGTAAAACATGAGGGGTTTTTTTTGGGTCTTTTATATTTGATTATTTTATTTAACATGTAGATAATTAAATCCTTATCCTTCTCTGCGTTCTGTTGAGATCTATATAAACAAGTAAGATTTTTATGGTTAGAGGAAGTATATGGAGGTATCATTTCTAATTGCATGGAGATCACAATCTATATTAAGTTTGGGAACATGTGTATTGTTATTTTTTTTAATAATTTTTTTCTGCTGATTCTTTTTCCAAAATTCAGTTTTGCTTCAATAGAAATGTGGACGTTATTGAAGGTTTTATTATTATTATTATTATAGACATAACAGGAGGAAGACCGGTGTGGAAAGTTCTCTGTTGAAAAAAAAAAAAAACAACAACAACAACAAAATAACAAACTAGAATACGTACACGTACAAACCTTCTTTGCAGCCAATCCATAAATGCATCTTATGAAAAAAAAAAAGTCTATTTCTACTTTTTACTTTTCCTTCCAAGCAATTTTTTGCTAAACCTAAAATAAGCAAGACTAGGACCTTACAAAGTAATAAGAAAAAGATTAAAAAAAAACCAAAAGCAAAAAGGACCTAGCAGAATCTCTGAGTTTTTTAAACACAAGGAGGATATATATGTAAAGCTCAGTTAACCTCAAGGGTCCATCCTATTTTGTCCTCCAAACGCCCTGTTTGAATTCCAGTTAATGTTTTATACAGATTCTGTGATAATGACTCTTTGCCGGTTTTATATTTAACCCTGCAGCATATATACAAGAGTCACATATATAAAAATTTTGAAAAAACAAAAAAAACTTAATAAGAAAAAGGAAAAAAAAAAAAAAAGAAGAAACAAACTAGTATATTTATTATAATAATAACTTTTGTCCTTTGGTTCCAGTGTAGAAAACTTCATCAGCTTCAAGCAAATCCTCCACTGGGATTAGACGTTCCTCAACCTGATTGAAAAAAGTTTTATTTAATTATATATACAAGTATATGAACCTTGGAATATATTTTTATAACTTAGAACCCATTTTTTTCTAGGTAGTTAAGACATATTTAATACAGCGATAGGACTAGGAGGTACCAGTTATAATATATATGTTGGTACGTATAGGTATATATATTACCTTACAACATTTTATGATTAAGTTTTTTAGGAAATTTTTTTTTTATAATTTTGGATCATTCATATAATTGTTAGACAGAATGCCGTAGGGAGTAAAATGTTGTAATATATTTTTAAAGACATTTTATCAATAAAGATCTTATTTATTATTCATATACTAAATGTTGTTGTCTTTTTGTTTATTTTTGTTAAATATATGATAAGCAAACAAAAGTCTAAGACTGACAGTCTAAACCTTTAAGAATCGTGCATATGATGGACAGATTATATGAAAGACGTGAATCTTAAAGGTGATTGTCTAAATCATAAGATTCGCAATGAGGGGAATAAAGTTGGACGCTTTATTCATACAAATATTGTTATGTTGTCTGCATCCCTAACGGGGATGGCTTGTCTTATTCATCGGTGTGAGACTCCACCGAGTAGAAATATTAGTGCATTGTCATAGTTGACGATGTATTACATTGGGATATAGAAGTTGAATTGATTTGTTTAATAATTCTGTTTGTGCAAATCAATTCACTTTAGACAATTATATGTATTGTGTTTTAATCTTGAAATGACTAATGGGCCCGTATTCTTGACTTATGTCTTTTGATGTACCAAAAGGTACGCATATCGGTACGTTGGAGATATGACTCTTGATTCATATAGACTCATTTTTCATAGATATGGTATCCATAGCTCTTGTTGTGATTTTCTTATATGCAGTTAATGACATTCTCTTATATGCATTATTCTATAATTGGAAGACTAGAGCACTCAACCATTTGGATACACAGGTGTAATCGAATGGTATACTATCTACATATAGTAAATATTCCAATAGTGTAATAATGGAATGTAAGATAAAAATTGTAACACCCGCCTAATTTTTATGTAACGGATTATGTCATGATAATAACGACGTTAAATGTTATATTTATGATATGTGTTATGATATATGATATAATAGTGCTAACTATTTTATTTTAAGTGTTATGGTAGGTGACGCTTACGTAAAATTGATGTGCTCAAGTGTTCATGTTATTAATGTTATATGCTTAATCATATTTTTATGATAATTTAATGATTTGGATGATTTTGGTATGTTAGGGCAGATCGGCAGGCCAGACCATTTAGTTCGGCAGGCCAAAATGATTCCCTAAAAATGGCAAGCCAATGGTATATCATCGGCAGGCCAGACTTTAGAGATCGACAGGCTGAAGTGGGACATCGGCAGGCCGATAATAGCTGACAAGCAGTCAGTAGAAATTCCACAAAATTTGTGACTGGATGATTGGATATTAATTTTTGATTGATTGGCACATTTATGGAATAATTTACTCATTTTAGGAAAATTAATGTTTGATTTTGAATTGATTGAATGCATTTAATAAGGTTTCCTGTTTTTAGAAAGACAAAATATGGTAACTTGAACCATTCTTGGAAGTTTTGACTTTTTCCCTCAATCCTTTCCACTTCCTCACGATTTGTGTCTTGAATTTAATCAGAAAATTCTGATTAATGTTAAAGAGTGGGAGTTTCATTTTAATGTAAACAAAAATTTATTTTGATAACGCTCTTTTTCTTTGTCTCTCCCTCTCACGCATTCTCTTTCACGTTCTCCCTTTCTCTTTCATTCTTTCTTTCTTCTTCTCCCTCTCAAATTCCCTGGTATTATTTGTGTATAATATTGAATTTTTGGGTGAATTCAAAAGAAGATTGAAGAAAAATGGTTTCGAGGTAAGGACTCATTTTTTTCGGTATTTCTGAATTGTATTTCTCTTCTCAATCCGACTGCAATATCTTTGTCTAGGAATTTTGTTTTGCTCTGAATTTTTAATATGTTATTTATGCATGTGTTATGTGATATTCCTTCAAGTTTTACGTTATTTCAATTTTTCTATAAAAAGTTATGAATTTTCTTCTCTCTATCACTCACTGTTGATTTATGCTAAATGGTAGTGTTGAATTGTCTCTATGTTCCGACCCTTATATCTTTGCCTACAAATTTCTGTTTGCTCTGAAATTTTAATATGATTTTCAAATGTGTTCTGAGATGTTGCTCCAAATTTCGTGCCATTTAGTGTTATGTAGGCTGAGATATTAATTGTTCATGCTCTACACCTCATAGAAATGTGTTGCTGATTGTTTATGTTGCATAAAATGTAGTTTTTGTTTATAGAGTAAATGATTGATATTTCCCACGAAATTTTTATAAAATGTTCACAAATATGTTAAGTAAAGGAC
>CAMOHE010049923.1:0-40263 GCA_946598075.1 Artocarpus hirsutus | reverse complement strand
GTCACTGATCATCAAAGTTTAAAGTATTTCTTCACTCAGAAGGATCTAAACATGAGACAGCAGAGATGGCTAGAGTTGGTGAAGGATTATGATTGTGAAATCCTTTATCACCCTGGAAAAGCTAATCGAGTGGCTGATGCTTTAAGTAGGAAGTAAGCGGCTACATTGATGTCAGTGCAAGCTATGTCTCAACCTTTGAGAAAGGAAATTCAAGACTTTGGTTTAGAGCTTATCACAGGCCAATTATCAGCACTCATTCTTACTCCAACGCTACAAGATGAGATTCGAAGTAAGCAAGATGAAGATGTAAGCCTCGAGAAAATCAAGCACGAAAAGAAATAGGGAAAATGTAAAGAGTTTCAAATTGCTGATGACGCAACTCTATACCTCAAAGACCCCAATGTTAATGGTTCAAGGGAAAAGATCTTGGCAGAAATTCACAATGCTCCTTACTCAATTCATCCAGGTGCAACAAAGATGTATAATGATCTAAGGGATAATTTCTGGTGGTTTGGAATGAAGCGAGATGTTGCCAAGTATGTGAGGAAATGTTTGACATGTCAGCAAGTTAAGGCCGAACACCAGAGACCTGGTGGTGATTTACAGTCAATCTAGATACCGGAATGGAAATGGGAGGATATCGCGATGGATTTTATCACTGGATTACCCAGGACTATGAACGGTTATGACGCTATATGGGTCGTGGTGGATCGACTAACAAAGACGGCACATTTCATTCCTATCAAGATCACATACTCTATGGAATGATTAGCGAAACTCTATGTTAAGGAGATTGTGTGACTGCATGGGATTCCTAAGTCTATCATTTCAGACCGTGATGACAGGTTCACTTTCAAGTTTTGGAAGAGTGTTCAGGTTGCTATAGGAACCAAGTTGCACTTCAGTACAGCTTTTCATCCTCAAACGGACAGCCAAACGGAGAGGAAAAACTTAATCTTGGAAGATATGCTTCGGGCTTGTACTCTTGACTTCAAGACTAGCTGGTGTAAAATGTTACCGTTAGCAGAGTTTTCTTACAACAATAGCTACCAGGCGACGATTGGAATGGCACCTTATGAAGCCTTATATGGGCGAAAATGTAGGTCGCCTATATGTTGGCATGAAGCTGGTGAAAAGAAGTTGATGGAAAATACTGATGCTGAAAAGACTGATTTTGTCAACGAAACCTCCGAGATGATTAAGCTAATTCAGAGAAGAATAGAGACCGCTCAAAGCCGTCAGAAAAGTTATGCTGACAAAAGAAGAAGACCCTTAGAATTCACCGTTGGCGAATCAGTATTTTTGAAAGTAGCACCGATGAAAGGAGTTATGAGATTTGGAAAGAAGGGCAAGTTGAGCCCAAGATTCATTGGTCCATATGAAATAGTAAAGTGAATAGGTAAGGTGGCTTATCAGCTAAGATTGCCATCTGAAATGTCTGCTATGCATGATATATTTCACGTTTCAATGCTCAAGAAATATGTCCCAGATCCTACGCACGTGATTGAACCACAAGTGATCGAGATAGGAGAAGACTTGAGTTATGAAGAAAAGCTAGTGGAGATACTAGATCGTAAAACCAAGACCTTGAGGAATAGAGAAATTCCATTGGTCAAGGTACTATGGTGAAATCACCAAGTAGAAGAAGCTACATGGGAGCGTGAAGATGATATGAGTATTAAGTATCCATAACTATTTTGAGTTTCGGGGACGAAACTCTTATAAGGTGGGGAGAATTATAACACCCGCCAAATTTTATGTAACGGATTATGTTATGATAATAACGACGTTAAGTATTATATTTATGATATGTGTTATGATATATAATAGTGCTAACCATTTTATTTTAAGTGTTATGGAAGATGACGATCACGTGGAATTGATGTGCTCAAGTGTTCCTGTTATTAATGTTATATGTTTAATCATATTTTTATTGACAATTTAATGTTATGAATGATTTTGCATGTTAGGGCAGATCGGCAGGCCGGACTATTTAGTTCGACAGGCCAAAATGATTCCTTTAGAACGGCAAGCCAATGGTATATCGTCGGCAGGCCGGACTTTAGTAATCGGTAGGCTGAAGAGAGTGATCAGCAGGCCGATGACAGCTGACAAGCAGTCAGCAGAAATTTCACAAAATTTATGATAAGGATGATTATGTGATTGGATGGTTTATTTTGTATAATTGACATTAATATGGAATGATTTCTTTAATTTTGGTAAAGAAGCAATTGACTTTTGATTGATTTGAATTAATTGATAAGTTTTCCCGTTTTACAAAGGCAAAAATATGGTAACTCGAACCGTTATTGGAACTTCTAAATTTTTCGCTTAATCTCCTCCATTTCCCACGTGAAGAATGCCCCAATCTTAGTCAGAAAATTCTGATAATTGAAGGGGGGAGACTATCCTTTCTTTATCCCATTCTTATTCTTCACGTATCTCTCTCTCTCTTTCTCGTTTTCTCTCTCTCATTTTCTCTTTTCTTATCAGGTTTCTTTCCTTCTTCATCCTCTCAAATTTCCCCTTCTAATTATTTGTTAAAAATATCACAAATTCCTTTGGCGTTAATTCAAGGAGTTTTGAAGAGAAATTGTTCTGAGGTAAGAATTAAGTTTTTTCGGTATTTCTAAAATTGTATTTCTTCTCTATAATCCAACTGCTATATCTCCATCTAGGAATGTCATTTTGCTCTGAATTTTTAATATGTTGTTTATGCATGTGTTAGGTGATATTCCTTTAAGTTTCACGTTATTTCGATTTTTCTATAAAAAGTTATGAATTTTCTTCTTTCCATCACTCACAGTAATTTATTGCTGATCAATCATGTTGCACATATGTATGGGTGTTGTTTTTAATGCAAATGAATGTTGTTTTGCACGAAATTTGGTAAGATATTTATATATATGTTATGTATTAGACTGCAAATTTTGGTGATAATATGGTGAATATTTCATGTGTTATAGAATTTTTATTAAGCCTAGGTTATGTGACTGCTTAAACTATAAAGTTGTGAGATTCTTGTTATGTGATGTTTTTGCATGATTAAAATAATTTTATTTAGTAATGAGAATTTTTGTATTACTATAATTATATGTTAATATGTGATCATGTGAATTTTAGGGTCATAATAATTTTATTTTAATTATTGGAAAATGATAATTGCATGGAACTCACTGTTTGTACATAGAATGTATTTTTGACCTCTGCCTTCTAAAGAATGAATTGATCTATGTTGAATTTATTTGAAGCTAATTTTTGAGTATGTTGTAATTTTATATGTCTATTATATGTGTAAATTTTTTGTAGATTTTTCTATAGCATAAAAATGTGATATATGGACCAAAATTAAAAATGTGTTCTCTGCCTAACTATTGCTGGTAGATTTCATGTTGAATGTTTTGTGATTTATTTAAATTATTAAATGAAATTTTTATGACTAAAGAAAAATCATAGTGATAGGTATATATTATCTATGTTCCTGCCAAATTTGGTACTCAAATTATATGTGAATGTAAAGTTATTAATTTTTAAATTTATGAAGGTCAGAAATATAAGTATGTTGAAAGTGTTGTTCTAATGTTTTAAAGTCAATAAAATATGTTATAAGTTTATGTTTTCAAGGAATGTATGTATGTATGATGTTATGGATGTTATGTTATGGTAATTAATTCATTAAAAGAAATGTTAATTACCATTTTATGAATGTATGACATGAACATAATGAGAAGTGAGCACATCGAGACCGCGGCGTTGTCACCTACAAGATAAGGTTAAGTAAGTTTTTGAGGTAAGTACATTCTCACCTGCAACATGATGAATTTTATGAAAAGTATGAGTTTTTATGAAAAGTTTGAAATCCATTTTTATGATGGTTTTATGATGATTTTCTCATGATGATTTTTCATGAAGTATTATTATGAAAGCTTATGCATGTTTTGGATAATAACGTTTTTCAAAGCATGAAAGTATAAGTATGTATATGTATCACCTAAATAAGTGTTGCACACCCAATGTTATGTTATGTTATGATATGTTAAGTTATGTGTCATGTTTGGTTTGGGATTAGCTACCCCTCTCCTCTCATGACGGCGCGCCTATGATGATGATGTTATGGTGCAACACTTGGGCCCTTAAGATAAAACGAATAAGTCTTAATATAGTTAATGTAATGAAAGATATATTCTTATGAAAATGTGCCTAGTGCACTATTATGATGATGATAATGATAAAGTTGATGATGTTCATGAAATGTTTTTAAGTTATGAGAATTACAATGTACTTACTAAGCATTAGCTTATTCAAGTTTTATATCATGTTATAGATAAGGGTAAGAAAGTTATGGAGTAGGCGGAGGACACTGACAGGCGTGTGAGCTAAGCAAGAAGAATTGCAAATGGAAGAACGCCAAGGAAAGAGATTTTTAATAAAATAATGCATGATTTACGATTCTGAGTATGTTTATTATTTTTGAATTTTTAAGGATATGTTTTATAATTTTTTTTGAGAATGTTTATTTGATGGACTTTTATTATCTTATAAATTTTCTTCCGCATTTGAAACTTTAAAACTTGTTTTAAAAGAATTTTTTTTTTTTACAGTTCGGCTTGCCGACCATTACTGATCGGACTGTCGAAGAATTTTAATCGGCCTACCGATTCCCAAGTATCGGCCTACCGATCTTGTTGATTTTAAAATCCCATTTTGCAAAGCCTCGGGCGGCCTATCGGTCGAGTTCGACCTGTCGAAATCCAAAGTTCGGCTTGCCGAACTGTGTTCAAAGAATTTTATTAATGTCTTCAAAGGTTAAATTAATTTTCAATGATATTAGCAAACTATTTACAGGATGTTTATGGAAAAGCAAATTGTTATAATTAAGTAATTTATAATTTCTTGTGATTAATATAAAAAAAAATGTATGTACGGATCCTGGGTATGCTTTTTCAAACTATGATTTCAAATACATGTTATAATTTATAATAGTTTTGCTTCAATTAATGGTTTAATGAATGAATGCAACGACATCTGTGACGTCCGGAAAGGGGGCGTTATATATTTTACCATGAAACACACAAAATTACTAAAAATAGATTAAAAAAACTTCAAAAATTAACAAACCTCAATAGACTTAATATATAAGACTCAAAAATATTAAATTACTAGAAATATAATAGAACATATTTACAGACTCAAAATTTATTTACAAATATTTTAAGACTCAAAATAAAATCATGTCATATTATTTTTACGATTTTGATTATTTACAAACAAATTAATTATAAAATACAGAAATGGTTCTAAAAATTACGAAGAATATTATTAAACATAAAAACACATTAAAAACATATTTTCATATAAACATATTAAAATAATAATTATCATACAAATGTTATAATTAAGAGATTGAAAGAGAAATGTTAATGCAAAATTATTGATTTGCCTTAATAAATGTGCTTTTTCTCTATCTCATCACCTAGCAACTTGTTGGGCACTCCAGCTCACGCGCGGGGGGCTTGTCAAGCCTATGTGACCACACATGAGGGCCTATTGGAGCCTGATGCGCATGCGTTGCACGTTGCAGATGGCATGGGTGTGTGGTGCTCGTTGGACTTACTTAAATTGTGTTATTTTAAGCTCCAATATGCTACCAAATGATCCCCAAAAATCTCAATTCTTATTTTCCAATAAAATAACACTAAAAACATATAAAAAAAAAACACAAAAGCTTTAGGATTTTTACAAACATTTAATCTTAAGAAATATTTGATTTGTGAGTAAAATACTCACTCATCAAATACCTCCAAACTTAAACATTTGCTTGTCCTCAAGCAAAACACAATAAAAACAACAAAAACTAAACCACAATATAATGAAAGAAAAGCAAGTGTGAGTTTTGTATCCATTCAATAACTAGACAAATATAAATCTCAAAGCCACAAATTGTTTCAAAGTTCAAAGGAAATGCAAACATTGAGAATATCTAGAATTGCAACAATGAACACCTTCACTTCATTTAAGACTCTTGAAATGCAATTGTGTGCTAAATCGCTCTCACTCTATGAATTGAATCCCAGATAGACCTATGCGCTTAGATGGACGTGGATAAATCTCTAGATAGTGAAATTCGAAATTGCCATAAGCCAATTTTTGTGTCTCTCTCCACAAATGTAGGTTAACATGTTATCAAAGATCAAAGACTTTCAAAGCTGGTAATGTAAGGCTAGGGTAAAAGGTGGGTGAGAATGGATCATTTTCGACTCGGATTACCTTAGACATGTAATGCACCTAGGATCTCGCATGAATGAATAGAAACTCACGCACCAACTCTGGACATGAGTATTCCTCTATTATCGATCATTCCTACAAAACATCATTCTCAAGTATCTGCAAACACAAAAATAAGAAATTAACAAGAATTTAATTTTTTTATTTTATTTTTTTTATGTCAATTTTTTTCCACTATTTTTTTTCTTTTCTTTTTTCTTTTTTTTTCATTCAAAATGAAATTCCCCTAAACTTATTTAGTTTTATACATTTTGAGAAGGGGGAGAAAGATATAAATGAAACTAAGAAAAACAAATATAACAATATCAACGAACACTAAAAAAATTACGGATACAACCAAACCACAAAAATCAATTCACATCATGTGACAAGTCCTGCAATATTGTTTCTATACAACAATTACAGAATTATTGAAACTTAAATAATTATACCTTAAGCAAAATTTGTAGCAATCTTTCGCTAGCATCTAATACTGGTTTATTGCACCAAATTAATCTCTAGCTCATTTGGTCCCACTTAACCTAGGAAAAAGTTTTTGGACACTAAAAACATGAGCATAAGGCATAAGGCTTACTAGGATGTTATTTTTTTTCTAAAACACAAAAATTCAGAAAGCCAACTTTTCAAAAACTAAAGTTAAATAATTTTTCTCAATTAGCTCTGTCAAATACCATAGCATGATTATAAATAATGGAAGTACTACAGACATGCAGATAAAAGAAAAATAAGAAAATGATGCCAGCGATGCAATTTGTCCCTACTATAACTTACAGTTGTGTGTAACATTCCTAGGCCATCGATAGTCATACTATGACGATTTCGCAACCGGGAAGATGCAGTCTTCTTAGGATTGGTGAATTAAAAGCATATTGTTAATTCTATGCGGAGATTTTGAGATTTAAAGTACTATATAATTAGTAAATAAAATTCTTTTAATTCTTCTATATGTATATGTTGATGTGCGTATACATACACAAACATTACAGAGGATCCAATACTTATAAAACTCCATAATCATGTATATGAAGTGTTCATAATACATAGAATATGATTATATAGTACTTAGTATAAAATTTGGTTTACAATTACTACATAAAACTAGACGCTTTATCTTACTTAAGATTGTGGTGTTGTCTATTCACAGATTAGTGAAATGATCTTATCTAAATTGCAGTAATGAGAGGATTACTGAATAAAGACATCAACATGTTTGAAATACATTAAATGTGGAGCAAGATAGAATTTAATTTCTTATGTTATTAAATTAAAAATAATCATCAAGCATTTTATAGATATTACCTAAAATATAGGGTATATAAATTTGGTATATCTAATGTAATTTGATGGTCTGGATTTGATAAGATCAAAAACTATAAGTATACTTTCTAAACAAACCTAAAACAAATGGTATAAAAAGATAAAAAACACAAATGTTTATGATCTTTATCTATAGTAATTAAATCCAAACAGATAGCATGTGAATGTTCTCCATGAACCAGGGAACAACACTCTTTTATTGCTTCATCACTTTATATTAAAAGGAAATTTAAAGGAGAAAGAAGATTCAGGATATCATTCTTGAAACATCATTTCAAGAATTTCAAAGAAGTTCCAATGGTGCCTACGCATTGTTAACTCTAGAAAAAAAAAAAAGAGAATAGCTAGCAAAATCGGAAGGTATGAAATGTTTGCTCATTCAAAACTATTATTGGAAAATCGATACTAATTTTGATATTTTATATAGCACCGTGAGTACAAAAGGTTTTAGTGAAAATTTTTGAAATCCAATACGATGCATTTTACAAACTTTTGCATCAACTGTTGAATAACATAGATGCCGGCTAGGTAGATTTAGTGAGTGATAGAAGATTTGAACCAGGCTAGTACACCTTTTTGTGGGGAATTTGACAAGTTAAAGAGCAAAAAATAATAAGTTATGAAAGGAGTAATGCATGAACCGAGTTCGTAGTGTTGGCTTAGGGTATTCCACGAGTTTTTATGGCTGCAAACCACAAAATCTGTTGGAAGAGTTGAAGGTGACTAAAGAAAGTTGTAATATTGTGATGCCTGTTGAACTTAATCATATTGCTAATGTATAATTAAGTTGTGATGTCATAATTCTCTTTAAAACCAATATAATTATTATAGAAAATATCGGGTAAATTTGAACATTTCGAAAACGTTGTAATATATAAGAAACTATAGAACTTTACTTATAAAAGATGAGCCAGCTATAAATATTTATAAATATTCATATCTCAAAATGAAATGCCACCCAAACTATACTTATAACAATCCCATAGTAATTGCAAGTACCAAAATGTTTAAGCAAAAATGTGCCCATCTAAGATTAGTAGTGTCCATATACATGAAGTCACGAGAACGGAGAGAATGCCAGTCAACCTCAAAATTAATATTACTGAAATATACCCTCATCTGATATCCAAAGAAAAGGTGACAAAGGAAAGACGTCAGTATTCTCGTTGAGCTAAATGTGGTGCATGAAGATGAATAGAAGTAAAGAGATTTAGAATAGGTGATATGATATGGGCTTTGAAAAGGAATGTCTCTCTTTAGCTTATCACTTAAAAAAGAAGACAATACCTCTGAAAGACTAAGAAGAATCTAGATAAATAGTATTAGTCTACTAAATATTAGTTGCTAATTATTTCTGTTATTATATTATTATGCATAATTAACTTATAACAATTAATGTACAATTTAAAAAAAATAAAAAAAATAGAAAAATATATATACACGTGAAATGCATAAGGACAAAACATCACTATACTCACATATTTATATGACACAAATGATAATTTATAAAATATAACTATAGCATTTTTCAGCATATTGAGCTTCTTTTACAAGGGAAACTGCGCCTTGACACTACACCAAATAATTCAAAACCAAAATTAATAAAAATTAGGCATCACAATAATAATTATAATACAATACAAACATGTTATTATTGACTACTTTTGTATATGAGAATTTAAGAGTACTACAATTCTCTATAATTTATAGAAATTTTGTCATCGATAGCTTAGAATATTTACTTCATATTTCATCTTCTCTTTTCCAAGTGGCTTCTTCAACCTTATGATTTCTCTATAAAACTTTAATTAATGGAATCTTCTTATTCTGCAATTCCTTTTCTTTTCTACCTAAAATTCAAACTAGTCTCTCTTCATATGATAAATCTTGTGGACTTCAAGTTGATCATAGCTTAAAACATGTAAAGCATTCAAAATGGACTTTCTCAGCATAGAAACATAGAATACATCATGTACACTAGATTTTAAAGGAGGAAGAGCTAGTCTACAAGCCACGTCTCCAACTCTCTGTAAAATCCACATGGCTTGGTGAACCATGTACTCAACTTCCCTTTCTTTCCAAATCTCATCACACCTTTCATTGGCACAACTTTTGGAAACACATTGTTATTAGGATAAATTCTCATTAAGTATATGATGTTTTGTAAAGGACATATTTATAAATAAATAAAATGAATTTATTTATTATATTTGCATGTATGTATTTTGAATATTTTATGAATATAATTAAAATTCTATAATTATCTATATGACGTTAAATATTATATATGTGTTATACACAAAAGGACAATATTTAAGGATGATAATTAAAATAGTTGGCAGCATATAATTAATTGTTCAATTAAAGTAAATTAAGCATTACTAGTGTAGGTCATTTCTATTATGAATGGAACGATCTTATCCGAACCATTAATGTGGTGAGTTATTAAATGAGTGCACTGTATATAATAGGACTGTGTAGGACCAGGATATGATATGATATGATATGAACAGCTAATAATTTTTGTTAAACATAGTTGTAATATCTAAAAAAATTCATTAGTTTAGTCAATTATTTAATCAATATTTAAACAATGAATTTCGTTAGCAAAATTTCATATTTTGTAATTATGAAATTATGCGATGAGAATATAATAAAATTTCATGTGCATTTTGTATGCAATTTTTGATGAATTAAAGTAAATTTTAATAAGTACAAATTTTGTAAGTTAGAATATTCCAAAATTTGTTAAGAGGAAAATTTAATGTCATTTGGATTATGATAAAATCCAATTATGTGACAAAAATATACCCATAAAGTAAAAAAGGGAAAATTAGATTAAAATATCATGCCAAAGTACTAATCAGCACAAAAGATAACTGCATACCAAATAGTTAAGCTAGTTTAGATATTTATGTTAGCAGTCCATCCAATGATAATATTTAGTATATAGAGTTACTTAGTACAGTCCAGTTAGCAATACTGTATAATTGTACATAATTAGTTTCCACTGATAAATGAACGACTATTGATGGAAATTAAACAGTATAAGTACACAGTGTACAAGGATATTCCTATACTTATAAAGAAAATATCTTCTTCAGACTACAATGTCAAAACAAGAAAATACAATTTTGATGCAAATTAGATGGCTAAAGTAAAACACATTCTATGAGATGTATTTTGTTCTTATCTAAATGGACCTCAAAATTTGTGCAAAAATTGCCTCTAATTGCCTTAGGAAATCCAATTTTTAAGAGGGATTATTTAGCAAAATTTTTGTTGCATTTAAGTCCTTAGACTACAGTATCAAGGGACCAAATTGAAAACCTCATTTTTCATTCTCTCCAAGTTTGTTTCATGGAGCAAAATTCTCTCTCAAAAACCATCCCTCTCTCTAGCATTTTCTCTCAAATTTTTGATGATCCAAGTTTTTAAATCCATACTAGAAACAAGATTAAGAAGTTTGAATAAGTACTGAAGAAGTTTCAAGGTAAAAAGCTAAACAATTCAAAGTGGGTTTTTATTTATATCTTGGATTTGTGCAGACGAAATGTTATTTTAGAGAGGTAAGAAGGTATGGAAGCAGCGAGTATGCATTTATCATAACAACAAGAAAATAAATTCAAAAAATAATCGAATCAGTTAAATAAATATCAAGTCTACCTATAATGAATAAAATAGCATGGATTTGTGTGAAAATGCCATGAAACATCGACTTCTAGATCATGACTTTCATACATATTTAACCTGAAAAATTAAAAAAAAAACGATCAAAGAATTTTCAGAGCTAGAAATGAAGCTAATGAACTTGATTCGCAATGGAAGATATAATTATTTGTAAGCTTAAGCTAGAGGTAGAGTTTAGAATATAAAATGAACATGATTTGCCATTATGTGCGACTATCTCTACTATAGAAAGGGAAAAAAAGAGCAAACTATTAATAAATACTAGAAAAAATAGGCTTTCTACAAATATATTGTCCAAGCTTTATTGTCGAGAGGAAAACAGCCTGGATCACCAGCTAAAGCCTCTAAATCACTGCTCTATGATAAAGGACGTATGATTGCAGAGACAGCCAGAAGATTTGCCTAGAAGCAACCACCTTGGGCCGATTCATCATATTTTGATATTATTGGTTGATTTGTGTGTATATGTAGAAATCTTTTTCATTATTATAGTGGATCCTAAAAAAAAGAGTTTGTGTCTAGTAAATATATACTTCGGGATGCCTCAGCTGCATATATCATTGCACTTCCACTGAACACCTATTGTAATGATAAATGACTCGTCTCGCCTTGACCTACTCTTGAATTCTCAAAACTTCTATCACTCTACCTTTGTAGAGGCAGAATATATGAGTAGAGATTGTGGATAAGAAAATCAGTGGGTGATGCCTTCCATGGATACATGAATGATTTCCCACAGATGGCACCAGATGTTTGGGTGGATTTCAAAACATTAATCCCTTCACACCTATTCTGATGATCTCCAGTTGGGTAAATAGAGCTCTATGGTCCTCTGATTGCCGTCGACGTATCTACATAGACACTCTGAAGCTTACCCAAACAATGATGGCAATGTATTTAGAACTAAATAAGAGATGACAATTTGATTTCCAGTGAAGAGTGTAATGAATGAACTAGGAAGTCCCTTTTTCTTTATAGTTAGGTTATTAAAGACTTGATGATTATGTCATCAATCATCTGATCTTTGACATGTCATTATCCCCTTCGCAGATCTTGGGCTTCATACCTTTTCCCTTCTTGGAATAGGCTTAGGAAAAATGTTTTTATTCTTCTTTTTTGTCTTTTTCTTGGGACTTGCCATCCTATGTTCTTCTAGTGATTTGGGCGTATGGTGGGCCACGTGTTGTATGGAGGATGGTCACCCTATTACAGACACGTGTCTTATCATTTATGGCCTAAAGAGTTTCCAATATGTCATAATCATCTCAAGACCTTACTCGAGGGAACACCTCAAGCAT
Organism: Artocarpus hirsutus; assembly: GCA_946598075.1. Lineage (NCBI taxonomy): Eukaryota > Viridiplantae > Streptophyta > Magnoliopsida > Rosales > Moraceae > Artocarpus > Artocarpus hirsutus. Next base: position 27,673 of record CAMOHE010049923.1, on the reverse strand, counting down.
TCGGAGTTTTCTGGCTTAGTTCACGACTACTTATTCTTTCGGTCGAGTTATTAAATTGGATATGAACTTTCTTTTAGATAAAATAGCATTGGTAGAGCGGAAAATAGGTACTGAGAATCAGGCAGAACTCATTGAATAAAGCATTCAACATGCCAAGGAAGCTATAACTTGGGATAATTCGTGGTCTTTTTTGCTTCTTAGGATTATATCACTTCCTTTTTTGGTTTACTTGGGACATGGAAAATGTAAATCGCTTTCTTTTTTATTTTATAAGTACATTTATGCTTATGTTGATCTATTTATGTATGACTATTGTTCTTAAATATTAGTGTTACTTTTGAATAGATTATTATGTATTAAAATAGTTGAATATCACATTAATTAATATATATTTTGTTTGTAAACAATTCAATTTTATTTAGTGAAAAAAAAAATGAATTTCAATTCTTTTTTCTTTTTTTTTTAAATTACGTTATATTCAATGACCAAAATTTGGTCGCTACAAGAAAAATTTAGCAGCAAAAATGAATTTTCTGTGACCAAAATTTAGTCGTAGACACAATCCATGACCAAAAAATAAAAATAATTTGGTCACCAAGAGTGTAATTTCTACGATCAAATTTTGGTCGTGAAAACAATTAGTGACCAACAATATACATTATTTGGTTGCTAAAACTGTATATTTTATGACCCAAATTTGTTCCAAAAACATATTGTGACTAATCACACCAAGTATATATTATTTGATTGCCAAAACTGTATATTTTATGACCAAAATTTGATCACAAAAACATATTGTGACTAATCACCTTTTGATTGCACGTTTATCTATGACCAAATTTTTGTCACAGAGAGTTATGCTTCGGCGATCAAATATGTTTTGTGACCAAAAATTTTGGTCACATAATCGAGGTGCGAAAGATCCTCCCTGCCCTTTTGGTGACCAAATTTGTTCACGAAATAATTTGTGACCTAAAAATTTTTGGCAACGGAAAGCTTTCGCGACCAGCTTGTGACAAAAATATTTTGGTTATGAAAACCTTTGGTGACCAAATATACTACATAATTGGTCTCAGAAAATCGAAATTCTTGTAGTGATTTTGTGGGCTCAAATAATAGAAGCCCATTCTAGTCTGTGAAGACAGGATCTCCGTTTGTTCTAATTACCCATCCGCCCTGCTAGTTTCCATTCTCCATTCTGCTATTTCTCATTTTACCAAATTCCTGAATTCCAAAATTATTTTATTTTCACTCAAACAATTTTCTAACAGATAAATACATATGCAAGTATTTGTCATAAATACATATGTTTCGTGTTTGTCGTAATGTCGAATCAAACCAACTGTAAATTAAGTTGGAAAAAACTCTATAGAAGTTACAGAAGCGAAGGAAACAAAACCTAACCCACGTTGGAGGAAAAAAAAAAAAAAAAGAAAAAGAAAAGAACGTAGCTAGTCCTTTGGCAATCTTTCTTGTCACCCCACATTGAGAGGATTTTCTGATATATGTGCATCTGTCAATCCTACAAATGGATCCGTGTAATTTCTGCTACTCTAGACGAATTTCTCATCATTAAATGTTTATTAGATGGTCCATCAATTGTGATGACATGATCATTGGGTGCCCCGATTACAGTTTCCCGATGATTATCATCAATCACTTGTGGCAGAACTTCCGGTGTGACTCTAGGCTTGGGGCTCTTGAAATGGGCAAGAGATTCAAGCTCATGAACAGCCTCAGCGACTTTCTCAGTCCAAGAAACAACTTCCATCAAGAGAGAAGCCACTGCAGCAGCCGGAGTTATCTCAAGGATATCGGAATCTTTCCAAATCTGGCCTGACTTGAGCATGGTTTTGAAATTCTCGAGGGCATCTTTTGACTTGGCGATATGGGGTTGGGCCAGTGCCGATGATTTTGTCATTTCCTTCATTGTGGATGCCAATTCCTTCAAGGCTTTGCCACATTCGGAGCTGATAATTTTGCATGGTTCCTGGATCTTGCTTCGCTCTTCTTGTGGTGTCTGTAAGCATATATCAAAAGAGAAGCAAATTAAATCTTAAGTCCACTATGCGTGACGTAAGAATACATCCACATGCATGCTGATGTATGTGGGAGTAGAGGAGCGATGCATTATTAGATGGCCCACAAATTTCTATATATTAAACTTTTCTAAAATATTGATACTAATATTTTTATAGCCCAACTTAGTAATTAAAATATATAATTAGGTATTTCAAAAATCATCTTATTTTAGTAAAAAAAAGTATTTCAAATTTTATTGAGATATTATCACTTTGTGCCTTGTGTTTTTAGAGAAACGTGCATTGATACCTGCTGTTTGAAAAATATTAGAACGATGCCTTGTAGTTTTCAAAAATATCATTTCTGTACCATGTATGTATTTTTCGACATAAATTTCCTTTCATTCCTTTTATTAATGAATCTCAAATTAATTTTTTAAAACTATGATCGAAAATCAAAACAAAAAAAAAATAAAACAAAACTCGTTAAAGAAAAGCATATATATAGACTTATTCATTTTTATCATTATTTGTATTTATTTTCTTTTATAGCTTTCATAAAATAACTTAGAATTTATTTAATAAAAGAGTAACTTAGAAATTTTATGTCATAAAACATGAGCTAGGATACAAAAATAATATGTTTGAAAACTAAAATATCCAATTTTAATATTTTTAAAATAGCAAGATACCAATACGATATGTCTCTAAAATACATGGCATCAAAATGATAATATCTCAGATTTATTTATAGTGCTTTCATGAAAACACTACAGTTGGCCTTATTTATGGAATATATCATGACAATGGGCATTATTTGGTTGAAGCAGTGTGAAGTTTTGTATGATCCAATAAATTGAATTATAATTGATATCATACTTGAATCTCGGATTTAAGGTAACCATGAAGTGCTTCAATCTTGTAGGCGCATTGTCGAGCAAGATTAGAAACTTTCAGGTATTGTTTCCATGGATGACGGAATCTGAACCGACCATGACGAGGTTCCCATCTAGCTAAATTAGCCTGCGTAAGCAACGACACAGAAATTTATTAGTTGGAATTTAGCTTATAAAAAATTTGTCTTTGGAAGAAGCAGAAAGAGTGAATTAACGAGAGAGCCTAACACGAACCATGTTTTCTTCATTGCTTTTTGAAGTGAGAACGCTTTTATATCCTTCAAGAAATGACTTATCGTTTGAGTCCTCAGCTTCAGATAATAGTTGAAAGTACGCGTCTGCAAATTCTGTAAGCAAATTGGCCTTGCAACTTGTAAGTACGTACACAGGTAATTTGACAGCAACTATAAAACACACCAACCAGTGCATATGTTTTAATTTAAGGAGAAACATCCTGTACATTTTATTTTTATATCCTAATCCGGAACAAAGCATAATGGTGCTTACGTGTATATTTATATAAAAATATATATCCCTAAACAGAATAATTGAAACTTGGGCCTTCAGTGTTTCTTTCATTTAATCAACACTTGGGGTGTTGAATTAAATATATTTAGTAACAATTTTTCTTTCTTTATGTGATTATAAAATATGTGGAGTCTCCCGTATGAAATTCTCTCTAAGAAAATACAAGACAAAGTATAAAATATGCAAAATAAAAAATAAAAGCAATTATTTTGATTAGTACCTTCTAAGAAATTTCCCAGCTTCTCCAAGTTGCCAGCAACCAACTTGTGAAGCTCGACTCCAATCCATACGGGGCAGATGAAAATGCATACGATCACAGTAGCGAAGCAACCAACCATGATTGTTGTGAGTCTTCTAAATGCCGTGCGAGTAACTGCGTCGTCACGATAGCCCGAGACCGACACCAAACAGAAGGTCAACATGAATACCATCAGCCCGTAATCATACCTTGCCTTCATTTGGGGTAAGAATCTTAAAAACGTTACTATTGCAGCTGCACATATGAGAAAGACTTTCTTAGTTAGTTGGATCTGACAAGGTACCATTACCAACATAAATATAAGCAAAATGATGTCATAGTAATTTTGTTAAATGTTTTAACTTCTAAAAATTAATAGTGGGATTCAAAAACTGTCTCTAAATAATTCTTAATTTGAACGCAATGTAGTTATAAATTTTATTTATTTGAGTGGGGACACAAATTGATTTCTGTCCATAACATGAAGGTGCAACTGTAAAGTTTTTAAAAAATTCAGATTAAAAAATTGAAATTTCAAAAAGTTGATCGGAATCCTATGAATGGCTCTGTGCCATTGTCATTAGGCATGAAAAAAAAATTAACAAATATTCCAAGAAGTTGGCAGTTGGCACGTGCATGTTCCCAAGATGAAATAATTAAGTTTCAAACATTTATATAGTATTTATACCCATTATAAAGACAAAGACTGCAATGAGCACGGGCTCCCCATTCTCCCCAGAAAGAGTAGCTAAACGATGAGCTCCAAGGCCAAGACCACCGGCTAAAAATGTTGCCAACATTCTATTTAAACCCCTTCCTAATGTTGCTCCTGAAAAATAAAAATAAAAATAAAATCTAATTACTTAACTACAAAGCTTGATTCAAGTAGCTTGTAGTATAATGTTACTTCATTAGCATTGCATATGTTTAGACCTAAAAAACGCTTACCTACAGAAAACTCAAACACAACAACAACCGATAGAACAGCCCATATGGAAGCAGCGCCAAACCCAACATAGAGTGGTTTAAAGTAGTAAAATAAGGACACCAATGTGATAGCTAAACCTACTTTCAAAGAATGAATAATCCTTCTCGGGTCATCTTGTCCCAGTTTCTTTAGCTTCCTTGACAACTCTTCTCCTTTCTTCCACATCTTCTCTGGCAAGGCCTTGAAAAGCCAGCGACTACCAAAACTAGGGCTAGTTCCTGAGTTCTCACCTGAAGATGTCTCTTTTTTTTCCCACTTTTATATTGAAGAAGAAACAAAGTTTGTGCTAAACTGGTAAGTAAGTAATGAGATTCAGCACATGTATATATACATTGATGGAACGCGTTGTGTAAGTGTGAACGGTCATCATGGGTAGGAGTACAATAATACTACACGTGATCAATAAAAAGAAAAGACAGACAACATTGGTTGTCTGAATATATATTCAGGTATGTTACAATGTTGCATATATATATATACACACATACACACACACACACTAAAAAATATTTAGTTAGGAATTTATAAACAACATTAATTTTGAAACATATATTATAAGTAACAGTGATACAGAGTGAGGTGTAACAAACTTCACGTGGCTCATGCAGACAGCGGCATTCTCCTGTGGATAGTCATAGGAAGAGTCAAATGAGGGCAGCTATACTTACGCGGAATATATGATATGAGAGCTGTCGTTCTTGGTTTACGAGTTGTGGGGAATCATGAAGATCACAAAGCGTATCTTAAAGATTTTAAATTTCCAATATTTTTATGTTATAATTAATTATCCAACATAATTATTCTACCTAAGCTCTTTTATTAATTGTTTAACCCTAAATAATTTTATTTTTAATTTTAGAATAATATTTTATGCGTATATCCTACCATACGATCTTATTTTACTTGGTATATACATGGTCTTGTCCAAATGACATTTTTTTTTTTCCTTGAAGTTGTTATATTGTGTGAACCCGCTGATGAACATGCTTATAATCAAAGGACTTCTTTTTTCCAAATTATAGCATTTTATCATATTATAAAAAAGAAAAATTTTTCCAAATAGGAGGAAAACGTGAACAAATAAACCCATATATGTAACTCAAAGATTTGTAAGGTGCTGGAATTTGTGTCTCTTCAAATGATCATCCTATTTCTTCTTACGAAGCAATCGCATATGCATCTGTAATGGAAAACAATATGCATTTGAGGGAATAGCAAAAGTCAGAGAAAATTGTATAATAAACTAATGTTTTAAATTTACAAAAAAATTATCTTCTCAAAAAAATTAAAAACATTATTTAAGGTTAAATAATTAGTAAAACGGATTTTGGTATAATAATTATTGTAGGTTTGTTTGTGCGGTTAATGCAATACACATTACGAAAGAGAAACTTAATAACAAAAAGATATTAACATTAAATGTCTCAATGTTAAATTTTTATTAGCCAGGTGTATTATATAAGTAAAATTATATGATACATTCAATTTAATGAAAAATTTCTTTAGGAACTTAGAGCCTATTTGGAACAACTTAAAAAAGTTGCTTTTAGCTTATTTACTTCAGAAAATGCTTTTTGACATGTTTGGATAGACATGTGAAAAGGGCTTTTGGCTTTTATAATCACTTTAGGAGAAGCTAACCACTTGGTGCTTATAAAAAAATGCTTGTGAAAATAATTTTTTATTTACATTTTTGACCTTGTATTTAAAAATAATAAATAAGAAATTTAATCCACATCCTTAAATTACAATACTTTTTATACCAATAAGAGCTTTCGACCTATTTAACTAAATAATTTTAAATGCTCTTACAAAATAAAAAAAAAAACAAAAAAGTACTTTTTTATATATTATCCAAACACTAACTAAAAAAACCCAAGTTTATACTTTTCCTCTACTACTGCTTAGAAGCAAAAAACACAAGCTATCCTAAATAGGCGTTTAGACCATCTTCAATGCAAATATCAATTTTAATGTTATATTTGCTATCAAAAAGTATAAAAATTACATCTTTAATGTGTTATTTTATTTTGTGCTACAATGCATAATGTTATTTGTAATGTAATATTTACCTTTTTGTCATACTTATTAAATCTTAAAATTTGTAAAATTTATTTTAATATTAAAACAATAAAAAAGTAAGAATGTTGTGATAATCATAGCAAAAAAGTCAATCTATCAACTAACAAGAATCAAATACGTATTGTCTGTGAGGAGAAATTGACGAGGCAGTGAAAATATTTGATATGACGGTGGAGAACTGTGAAACCAATATGAATAGTTATAATACTTTGATCAATGGGTACTGTACAGATGGGAGGATAAAGGAGTCGTTTACACTATTTGAAGAAATGATTTCTAATGGCTTAATTCCTAATGTTGTTACTTACAGATCTCTTATTGGCGGCTTTTGTAAAGTGGGGAAAACCCAAGTTGCTCGGGAGCTACTTTGCAAGATGCAAGACTGTGGGGTACTTCCAAACATTCGAACCTATAGTATCTTATTCGATGGCCTATGCAAAAATGGTCAACTTGACGAGGAAATCACGTTATTTCGAAATATGGAAGAGAGACAGTTACCACGCGATATCGTGACTTACACTATCCTGATTGGAGGAATGTGTAAAGCTGGAAAATTGGCTGCTGCAAAGTATCTCTTTTCCCAATTGTCGTCAAAAGGCCTACGGCCAAATGTGAGAACATATAGGATAATGATTGATCGCCTTATGGATGAACCAAGAGACCTGCACAGACAAATGGAAGAGAGTGGATGCCCTCCAGACAGCTGCACTTATAATTTAATGATCTAAGGATCAGTCCTTAATCACGATCTAGCAAGAATACAGCTAGCTAATGAAATGGAGGAATGGATTAATGGAGTTCTTGGCAGAGGCCTAGATGATGAAGCCATAAACTTGCACAGACAAATGGAAACGATTGGATGCCCTTTCAACAGTTGCACTTATAATTAAATGGTCCGAGGATCTGCCACTTGATCATAATCAAGAGCTGTGCAACTTGCTAATGAAATGCAAGAACGAGGTTTCTCTGCAGATGCTTCCACTGTGGACATATTTATTGATTTCATTTCTAGTGGGCAACTAGATCCTTCTTTGCAACCTATGATCCAAAAGGATTTATGAGGTGAAAGTCATTTCAGAAGGGGTTTTAGCAAGGGAGCAAACCTTTGGAAGTGTAACTATTTAACCTCGAGAAGTTGCTTCGAATTTTAGGGCCTTGGATATCTCATATTGTGCTGTAATAGTTATATTTGTGAGGAAGCAAATGATTTTGAGGGCAGAAGCTAACAGGTATTTGTACGTTATTAATTCCTTCTGAAACTTCTCCTTTTGATAGACTGCGAAACACTTTTTAGGTGCTATAGACTCTAAATGTTGCTTTTGTTAGAGAACTCCTTAAATCCCATATTGAAATATAAAATAATTCTTTTTTTTTTTCTCTTATCATGCCCAATTTTGTCATCGTTTTTGCATAAAAAAATGATTCATGAATGTTTGAAATTTCACCATTCGATTGTTCAAGAACGTAAAACTATTGATGGGGGTGGGCAGTTTTAGATATTCAGACCTTTCTTTTTTTTTTTTTTTTTTATTTGATGAGGTAGAAGTTTGAGGTCCTATGTGAGCAAGTGTCTTGTTTGGGTGTATTCAAATAGATAGCAAATGTGGGACCTGATTCCTGTAGTGGGAATTCCAACTTTGTTGTTAGATGATTCTATGGCAAATTCTTTCCTCAGATGATTTTCTTTATTTACAAGGTTTGCTGGGTTAAGGAATATAGTTCAACTGTAGAATTGGTTATTCATTTGCTGATCATATCTCATCTAATGGTAAATTAGATCCTTTGCTGCCCTTAATACAAAACATTTTATGAGTTATATATGTGTCCTTCAAAAGGTGTTTTCATTATTACATGAGAAACTACTTAATTCTTTTTAAAGCCTTCCTTTCTTATGTTTGTTATTGTTGATTTGATCCGTTTTCCTAATCAATTTTACGCTACAGAAAAGAAAATAACAGCTATAAATGTTTCTATCAGGATTTTTTTTTTTTTTTTTTACTCTGCCATGATACTTAAAAAGATGCTTGACTGGTTAAATGTAGTTCAGAGAGTTCTTTTTTATCTGACATGCACAACTACGTCTTTTTTTACTGCTAATTTGAGCTTGTTTTACCTGACTCTTGCTTCTGCATTGTGTGTTCTTCCCCGGTGATCTTTGCATTTTTCATGCAAAAGGTACTTTCCCTTTTAATGGTTTGACAAGCATCTGGTCAAGAATATTTGTTTTGGCATTTAAGTTCTTCAACCATTTTTTAGAGAACTTGAGACTTTTCTCTTCAGAAAGAATTAATTAAGTTGGATGGCTCTCTTGAAATTTTTATCTTACTATGGTTTTCTGCTATTTTTCTCTCTTTTTTGAAACTGCTAAAAGTTTACAGTTCCTTAATGACATGTTTAGCCGAAAAGGGTGATTTGAAGCTGTTATTATTATTATTATTTTTTATCATGTTCGCAGAAATATTCTCAAATTCATAAAAGAAAAAAAAAAAAGGCAATTGTACAATGTTCTCCTATTATACTCTAAATTAATAAAGATTATTATTATTTTTTTTTCTGCAAGCCTTCTTCTTGAAAAAAAATAAAAAAACCATCAAACTTGTGCGTTTCCTTTTCAAGCCCTTGGACAATTCTTAAGAGGGGTCCACTCCCAGACCAAGGATTTATGCCTGTGGCTCTTTCCTCTGCATGAACAATTTATTTTTTTTATCACTCCACTTGTGACACAGACTGGTATTTTTAACATCATGCGCCACTCAACTTATTTCTTTATCACATCATACATCATAATGACCTTTTTTTCTCCCCTACTTCCCGAGATTTGTAATGCCTCAACGTATAGTGCATTGATCAAAGTGATTGAATCAAGAATCGACAAAAAAAGCTAAAAACTACCATGCATTTAAGAAACTAAAGAACCATAATGACACAACATAAAGCCGTCCCATCCAGTTGGTTTAACATTTTGACATACAACAATGTTATAGTACTACCATGTAATGTTGATTCATGCCTTAACGAGGCCCCTTTCCAACCCTTGTAGTTGCCTTGGTTATGTCTTCACTCTTCCTAGAGGAGAGACTGAATGGAGCAAGAAAAACCGTGATAAGAACCAAGATCTAGAGGAAAACAGGCTAACATTAGATTGAATAAATAGAATAGAAAATGAAGGAAAAACAGATAGTTTCAAAGCTTTCAGGAGGCTCTGACTATTTTTATTCTTATTCTCATATTGGATAAACTAACAGAAAAACAAACTAACTAGTGTATGATATGTACCCAGACCTCGCCGAGATCACGATGCCAAGCATTACTGGTGCCATCTAGTTGTTTGCATAGAGATCCTTTCCAAATAGTCAAATAATGAGGACAATCATATCCTGACCATTATGCAGAACAATGGTAGAGGGCATTGGAACCCCCAACAAGAAAAATGAGGACAGCCCTGTGTTGCTGAGAGGCTAATGGCAAAATATCAAAAAAAATAAAAATAAACCACAATAATACAATCTATTGATACATTTTGGTTCTTTCTAGTACATCCTTTCACATGAATCATTTTGAAGCGGGAAAAAAACTATGGAATATAAACAACATGGTCATTTAATATTTCCACACAGTCATTGCCCTAGGAATGCTAAGGGAATCGAAGCTGCAAAACTGGCCAGTCAAAGATGCAACTAAACCAAAATTTTACCTACTTTCCCTCCTTCTCTTCTAGAGGAAGACCTACCAACTGAACACTAACTACAACATATGGGACTATTCCTTCATATCTTTACAAACCGAATGTCATTTTGACCAAATACAGTTCCACATGCAGGGCACTTCCGATGTCGGATCTCAAGGTTCTTTTGGATACAATGATTGCAGAATAGATTGTAGCACTTTACAATTACAACCTGACAATTGAATACGAAACATCCATCATGTACGAGCGCTACAAAGAATTTGAGAAACTGTAACTTAACCGACAATAAAATCTACGCAGGCAGAAATAGGATACAAGAAAGATGAAAAATGTTGGATGTGAAAGATTTTCTCACCTCCTTTGGCCTATCACGACATATAAGACACTGTAAGATAGACTTGCAAAACTTAATGTCCTCTTGAAGCTTCTGAACCGCAGCCTCCCCAGTTTCAGAACTCATCTCAGCAACAGTTGTTTTTAGTTCCTCAAGCTCTTCCTCAAGGATTTTCCTAGAATTTCTACACAAGAATAATCCATTTAGTAAGAAGAAGCCATCAGTTGAGCAGTCGTATACTATAAATTAGATGCACAAGAATGTAAAGAAATCTTCCTTTAGTAATAAAGCATCCTCAAGTATTGAAACGTAGAAACGCCCAAAAAGTGATTCCAAATTTTTGCATGCTGTGACAAGGGCAGATCTCTCCATTGACTCTGCCCTGAACAGCTAACTATAAAAATGATTTTCACTCACCGTGTATTAAGGAAAGACAAATGGGGACATCAAGTTAAAATAGCTAAAATTTAATGTACATGAGCAGCAAATGTGGGAAGACATCTTAATTCCTAAATAACAATTTTGCATCATATGAAAAAAATATGATAGTAGCAGTATGCATATAATAATAAGATAAGAGGTTATTTAATGAAATATTGCAATCAAAATGAACTCAAGCTCCAAAACATCGTAAGACCACCTTTCATTGTCCAACTCAACTTGAACATCATCGATATCCTGCTGAATTTGTTCACATTGCTTTTCAGAAGAAGAGAGAGCAGATCTGAGCCACTTCACCTCCTTCTCTGCATCGGCTAATTCCCACTTTGCAGTTTCCAGGATGACTGCAAGGTGTCTCTCCTCTTCCATGCATTTAATCACTTCAGTCAGAATAGCCTTTGTCTGCAATGACAATCTAGTTAATTAAGAAGGAAAAAAAAATAGCAAGGCCATTAGTGAAGTATGATAACACTATACCTGCTCTTCACAATGAGAAATTCTCATTTTTAAAGAATCTAGTCAAGAGTTTATTTGTTGAAGTTGCTTTGTCAATGCCTGCTTCTCGGAGTGTACAGAGCTTTGTGCTTGTTTTGTCTTCACACTTTCGGGGACAAGCTGCATTATAACTATCATTCACGAGAAAAGTGAACCAAGGGACATTTAGACAAAGCAAGCAAATCCAAATGCATCACTCAAGAATGTTACAGGACACCGTAGACAGGTACTAAAAAGGGGAAAGATGATTTCAAGAGCTACCTTAATATTATAGTCATCCCTCTCTGTCACCTGCTGCAACAGAGATGGTTCTGTGTCTGCATTTTAATAAGAGGCACAACCAGTATTTTTTTAAAAAAAAAAAAATAAGAACTGGAGAGCTATCAAACAATAAGACAGAGCCTTCAGCTGAGAAGCCAGCAATTCCAAAAGAACAAGAAAAATAAACGTATATAGAAATCCCAACATCCCCTTGGCACATTAAGACCTTGTCTGACACATGTTTTCTCATTTTCTATGCACAACGAATAACAATGCTACTTCGTTTCATCATCAATATCTTAACAGAAGAGAGATGAACATCGTAAACTATCATGATCTCCTCTCTTAGAAATATGCACGAACATTAGAGAAAATAAGAAAACACCAAAGAGGGGTGAGGTTTGACCAGGTACAAAGAATGAATCTTTATCTGTGTACGGAAGAACGGACCTTTTTTAATCTTATCTATAACTTCTTCTGGGTTTTGAATTGATGCCGATCAAAGGGAGGGAAGGGGGAAGAGGAATAGTCCCACATTGTTCCATCCAGGATATGACCCTTTTTTCTTTGGGCTGAAGCTCTAGGATATGACATTATGCATAGACAAACCAACAGAGTCATTTTCATGCCAAAAATAATTATTCTATTTAAAATCTAATACTTCCCCTAGCATATTATTTTTTTAACTAAAAATTGCACTTTGAGAACACAGTCACCACACCTCCCTGAAGAATCAAGTTTAGCTCTTAAATCAGATATCTCAGCTTCAACAGCTGAAAGCCTGAATTGACATGCAGATTCAGCTTCGTTGGCAACCTTCACTCTCAACTCTAGACCATGTTCATCCAAAGCATTTTTCAGCACTTCAGCTTGAGAGTGAGCTCTTTGTTCTGATTCTTTGATTTCCCTCAGGTCCCTGAAATTCCATCGGAAGTTTAGAGGTACTGAAACAAAAGCATGCATCATCAGCGGATAAAGAAGGCTATAGGCTAAAACAAATAAACATACGCTAAGTTGATAAAGATGACAACAACGCAATGAGACAAATAAATATGAGAAAGAAAAACAAACAGACAAAAGGGAGAGAAGGACCCAAGTACATGGAAAAATATATAACCAGACAACAGCTTTTCCAGTAGTCCACCCCCAATCGATTTACCTTTTGTCATTACTTTCCTGTCCATACATGTCCAAGAAAATTTGCAGTTCCAGTTTTTCCTTCTGCAACTTCTCAATCTGCAACGTATACATCTTCATCAGTTTGCTGACTCATAGGTTCTGAATTACTACCATGAAAAGATGCTTAAACTAAGAATATTTTTGCACAGTTGTGGCAACAATTAACAGAGAATCTGGAAACAAGTACTTCAGATAGATTTTTAGGGGATAGCGATCTTTCAGCAAGTTTGAAAATAATGATACAAACTGGAGTAAAATTTACAATACAGTACCACAAGAAAAATGAGGAGAGAGGAGGAACGAAAGGAAGAATGTCTTTGAATATTTGTATGAACATAATGTTTTTCTTTGCGAGTGGGTGAAAGTTTTTGGGTCTCTTTAACGATATCCACATCTAAAGACTTGAGGACAGTCTCTTTTCTTTAGTGGGTCTTGATTGTTGAGCTTTATTTTCAAGGTATTTCCCTTTTCTTAAGACTCTGAAAAGGGAAGCAGAAAAACAAAAGAAATTCCTCCTAAAAAAAACTTTCCATGGATATGGAGGTAAAAAGGAAAGCAAATCGATTAAATACATCTAATAAGTTAAAGTACACATCTTACTGATACCTTGAGAGACTTGACCTCCATTGCTTGTTTTGCACATTTGTCCACTAAACTCTTCTGTTCAGTTGTCTACCATCTTTTTTAGAACAGAAAGAAGAAAGAAAACACAGAGAGAGGTAGAGAGAAGAAGAAACTGATAAGTTTTGCAAAATCTCATGAGGATACGCACATGATGCATATATACTAGAAAATAGAAAGACGATAACTAAGATGATAAGCAACTACTGACAAACAGTATTTCAAAATAAAATCAAAAGTTCAATTCAGTTTGCATCAACTTTTTCCTTTTGTGTGCAACTTTGCACGAGCAAGAAAAGGGGAGGGGAGTAAAACAAGAGAATTAAACAAGTTGCACTCATAGCCACCAAGTGAATTTGCCATTCTTTCCAAACCTCATAACTCTTTTCATCGGTATAACTTTTAAGAATATAGATTTGCCTACGGCAAATTCTAAGGCTCTTCTTCTTTTATCAGCATAATTCTTCTGACGATTTTGAGCGGTCTTTATTCTCCTTCTTATCAACTTTATCATCTCAGAGATCTCATTAACAAAATCGGTCATTTCATCGTCAATGCTTTCCATCAACTTTTTTTCACCAGCTTTATACCAATATATAGACGACCGGCATTTCCACTCATATAGAGCCTCATAAGGTGCCATCCCAATCGTCACCTGGTAACTATTATTGTAAGCGAATTCCGCTAATGGTAACATTTTACACCAACTAGTTTTGAAGTCGAGAGTACAAGCCCGAAGTATATCCTCTAAGATTAAGTTTGTCCTCTCCGTTTGGCCGCTGGTCTGAGGATGAAAATCAGTACTGAAATGCAACTTAGTCCCCATTGCAGCTTGTACACTTTTCCAAAACTTAGATATGAACTTGCCATCACGATTGGAGATGATAGACTTAGGGATTCCATGTAGTCGTACAATCGCCTTGACATAGAGTTCCACTAACCGTTCTATAGAGTAATTGATCTTGATAGGAATGAAACGCACCGTCTTCATCAGTCGATCCATAATAACCCAACTAGCATCATAACCATTCATAGTCCTGGGCAAATCGGTAGTGAAATTCATTGCAATATCCTCCCATTTCCATTCCAGTATCTGGATTAACTGTAAATCACCGCCAGGTCTCTGGTGTTCAGCCTTAATTTGTTGGCATATCAAACATTTCTTGACGTACATGGCAACATCATGTTTCATTCCAAACCACTAGAAGTTATCCCTTAGATCATTATACATCTTTATTGCACTTGGATGAATTGAATAAGGAGTGTCATGAATTTCTGCCAATATTCTTTCCCTTAGGCCATCAACGTTAGGAACGCATAAGCGGTCCTTGAGGTACAGAGTTTCGTCACCCGCAATACAAAAGTCTTCACATTTTCCTTCTTTCATTTCCTGCTTAATTCTTACGAAGCTTTCATCTTCATCTTGCTTACTCCGAATCTCATCGTGTTGTGTTGGAGCAAGAGTGAGTGTTGATAGCTGGCCTGTTATAAGTTCCAAACTGAAATCTTGAATTTCTTTCCTTAAAGGCTAAGACATTTCTTGCATTGACATCAGCGTAGCAACTGTCTTCCTACTCAGAGCATCGGCCACTCGATTTGCCTTTCCTGGATGATAAAGGATTTCACAATCATAATCCTTCACCGATTCTAGCCATCTTCGCTGTCTCATATTCAGGTCCTTTTGAGTGAAGAAGTACTTTAGGCTTTGATGATCAGTGAAAATCTTGTATTGGACCCCATACAAGTAATGTCTCCATATTTTTAGTGCAAAAACAACGGCCACTAACTCAAGGTCATAAGTGTGGTAGTTCTTCTCATAATCCTTTAGTTGTCTTGTTGCATAAGCGATCACTCTGTCATTCTACATTAGGACTGCACCAAGGCCCAGCTTAGAAGCATCATTGTAAATCACAAATCCATCACTTCCTTCAGGAATAGCCAATACTGGAGTTGTCGTTAGCCTCTTCTTCAATTCTTAGAAACTCTTCTAGCATGCACCTATCCATTCAAACTTCTTTTCCTTGCGAGTTAGATTTGTGAGTGGCGCTGCTATCTTGGAGAAGTCTTCTACAAATCTCTGATAGTAACCGGCTAGGCCCAAAAAGCTCCTTATCTCACTAGCATTTGTCAGTTGTTTCCAATTGAGAACAACCTCTACCTTAGTAGGATCTACCATGATTCCTTCCTTTGTATTACATGCCCCAAGAAAGACACTCTGTCGAGCCAGAACTCACACTTGGAGAATTTTGCATAAAGCTTGTGTCTCCTTAATGTCTCCAGCACAATTCTTAGATGCTCTGTATGTTCTTCTCGACTCTTTGAATAAACAAGAATATCGTCGATAAATACAACAACAAATTTATCGAGGAAATCCTTGAATACCCGATTCATTAGGTCCATGAAGGCTGCAGGTGCATTCGTTAGACCCAAAGGCATAACCACAAATTCATAATGACCATGCCTCGATTTAAAGGTTGTTTTTGGGATGTCTCCTTCTTTAATCTTCAATTGGTGATATCCCGACCGTAGGTCAATCTTTGAGAACACAGATGCACCTTTTAGCTGATCAAACAAGTCGTTGATTCGAGGCAATAGGTACTTGTTCTTGATCATCACCTTGTTCAATTCTCTATAGTCGATGCAGAGTCTCATAGATTCATCCTTCTTCTTGACAAATAAAACCAGAGCTCCCCATGGTGAGTGACTAGGTCTGATGAAGCCTTTGTCAAGAAGTTCTTTTAATTATGTATGAAGCTCCTTCAACTCTGCCGGGGCCATTCTGTAAGGTGCCTTTGAAATCAGGTCGGTGCCTAGAGCGAGCTCGATCTTAAATTCAACTTCTCTATCAGGGGGTAAGCTTGGCAGATCATTTGGAAACACCTCTGGAAATTCTCATACTACTGTCACATTCTCAATCCTTGTTTTTTCTTCTTAACTTCTGTCTACAATGTTCGCCAGATAGCCCATACAACCATTAGCTAACAATTTCCTTGCTTTCATAGCTGACAAAAACATGCTTAGTTTCTTTCTGGACTTGCCCACATACATGAACTTTTGATCACCTCCTAGATGGAAGATCACCTTTCGTTTCTAGCATTCAATGGAAGCATTGTACTTACTCAAAAAATCCATCCCAAGAATCATGTCATAATGATACGTGTCGATCACAATAAGGTCAACAAAGAGTTCCCTTTCAGAAATCCATAAGGGTAATGTACACAAATAGTGCGTAGATATTATCACTTCCCCTGAGGGTAGTGTCGTAGTGAATCCTTGTCTAATAGGCTCTAAATGAACCCCTAACTTCTTAGCAAAGGACGATGATACAAAAGAATGTGTGGCATCCGTTTCAAAGAGGACATGTGCATTAATAAAAAGACTTGAAATCTGACCTGTGACCATATTAGAGGCTTCAGCAGCCACTTGTTCTTTCGTCATGGCGTAGATGTGGGCATTTGTAGGTGGGACTTCAAGTCTTCCCTGACTAATCAATAGCCCTTCTTAGGAGGCTTGCATATGATGGAGTTGGGCTTGTAGAGCTCTCTGTTGGGCTTGAGCATTAGTCTGGTTAAGGCAGTTCTTGGCAAAATGATCTTCTCGTCAATAGATAAAACACTAGTTTGTCCCCATACGGCATTCTCCAGGATGTTTCCTTTCGCATTTGGTGCAGGGCTGATACTGCTTGTTGTTGTTGTTGGGCTGGCTGCCATTAAACCTCTTATTGCCTTGGTTTTGTTGGTTCTAAGGATTACCCTTCCTTTTATTGTTCCTCTAGTGTTGGCTGTTGTTGTTGTTGCTGTTGTTTCTTTGTTGAGGGCGGTTCTGGGTGTTTGCATTACTGACTAGCTATCTTGACTGAGGCTGATTTCTTCGTAGCTTTGACAGGTGGAACTCAGCATGTTGGCCCTTCAAAACAACTTGCCCCTAGCTTTTAGGTGAACTTGCCCCATAAACAATTATAGCAATTTCTGGTCGGAGGAGTCTGATCAGCCTTCTGACCCTTTCACTTTCGTCATTAACCATCCTTGGATAAAGGCGAGCTAGCTTATCAAACTTTACCACTACATCTGTAACCGACATATCTCCCTAGCGCAAATTCTTAAACTCATAGTAATGCTTCCTTGTAATGTTCATGTGGAAGAACTTCATGTTGAACTCACGAACGAAGTCATCCCATGTCATCCCATCAACATTCCTGCTCTGTTCAATTCCATCCCACCAAATCCTGACCGCCATGGTAAGGCAGTACGAAGCACAGAGAACCTTCTTGTTGTTCGTGAAGCCCATGAGTCTCATAGTGGCCTCAATTGTCTTTAGCCATCCTTAAGCGACTAAAGGATCTTTAGAACCTTCAAAGTCTGCTGGCTTAACCCTCCTTCATCTGACTAGTAAGGGTTCCTGATAGGCCTCTCTGGGTTCAGCAACAGGAGCCAAGACTTCATTGACTTGTGGCTGAGGAGGAGGGGGAGGCGGCACGTCATTGCTTCGTTGTTCGCCGTTGTGACCATTGGCCCTCAGTGCTGCAATTTCCTTTCTTTGTTCCTCAAGTTGTCTTTGCAACTCAGCAATCATTGTCATAAGCCTTTCATTGGTTTAAGTGCGAGCTTGCATTCTTCCTCGGCCGTCCATAGTTAATTTCCTAAAAGAGTTATGAATTTAGGAACAATCTTCTAATTTATGAGACAGGTTTTCACTACTAGGGCATTAATCATTAAACATCTAAATCTTATACTTATCATCATACTTGCATCTTAACATTTAACTTTAAAACATACTTACTTGGAGGACTTAGACTGACGTGTGGCTATATGAATTGAAAACAGAAATTCGCTCTGATACCAAAGCCTGTAACACCCCCTCTACGGACGTAACAGATATTGTTACATTCATTTCTTAATACCTTTATTTTAAGATAAACTATTTAATTTAAACATAATTTGAAAAACATACCCAGGAATCCATGCATACATTTATATGTATATATATATCGATATTTAACAAATTAATCTATTATAATAGGTTACTTGATCATAAACATCCTTTAAATAGTTTGCCAATACCATTGTAAATTGAATTAACTTTTTAAAACATTATTAAAATCTGCATACATAGTTCGGCAAGCCAAACTCGTTTGGCAGACCAGAGTTTAACCACCGGCAGGCCGCCTGAGGCTCTACAAAACAGAGTTTTCAAAATTGATATGATCGATAGGCTAGTACAGGGTATTCAGCAGGCCGATCCATACATCGACAGTCCAATCAATAATGGTCGGCAGGCCGAACTGTTATATAAAAAAAAAGTTTAAAACCAAACTTAATGTTTCGAATGTGGAAGACAATTAATAAAACTATAAAGTTAAAGTGTCATAGTTTAAATCTTTAAAAAAAAAAAAAACTCCTCAAATAACATATTCAAAAATATAAAATGTAGTTTATATCCTTTTTTAAAAAAAATTCCTTCCTTAGCATTTTTCGTTTACAATCCATGGTTCTAGGTTCACACGTCCGTCTTTGTCCTCCGCCTATTCCATAACTCTCTTACATTTATCTACAACATGATATAAAACTGAATAAACAAACGCTTAGTAAGTACATTTTATAACTCACAATTTAAAAACACTTTATGAACATCATCATCATATGCATCATCATAATAGTGACCATGCACAATTTCATAAGGAACATATCTTTTATCATATTTTTTATATTAAAACTTTGTTTATTTTATCTTAAGGGCCCAAGTGTTGCACCATTATCATCATTGTAGGTGCGCCATCATGAGAGGAAAGGGCTAGCTAATCCCAAACCAAATATAACTTCATAAACATAAACATAACATATCATTGGGTGTGCAACACTTATTTAGGTAATACATAAAAATATATTTACTTTCATACTTTGAAACACGTCATCATCAAACATGCATAACTTTTGATAAATCATTCTTGCATAATAAAACATCAATTAAAACCATCAAAGAACATCATATCATAAATTCCATTCTTTTCATAAACCACATCATGTTGCAGGTAAGAATGTACTTACCTATTTAGCTTACGTAACCTTACTCATGGGTGACGTCGTCGCATTCTTGATGTGCTCGCTCCTTAGTGTGTTCATGTCATACATTCATGTAAAATAACAATTAACATTTATTTCAAAGAATTATTCACCATCACATAACATCATCCATTTCCATAATACATCTCACATACATTCATCTCTTAAGAACATTAATTCATAACATATTTCATTAACCTTAAAACATTAGAACAAAACTATCAACACAAGTGCTTTCTGACCTCTAAGAATTCATAACTCAATAACTTAACATTCAAACACAATATGGGCACCTCACTTGGCAGGAACAAAATTATTACATAAACATATTACCATGATTTTTCATTGGTCATAAAAATTCCATTTGGTATCCAAAACAAGTCATACAACATACATCACAAAATCTACCAGCAATAATAACACAGTGAGTAGTCTATACTTACATTCATAAAATAAATTATTTACATCTCAAAATAATTCCATAAAAATCCTGCATGCAATAAACACTAGGAACTTCAAAATATCGAAAAATTATCTTTAAATAAATTCCATACAATCCAAAACGTGTATTAAAAGACAGAGACAATAATAACTTTTATTGTGTCAGGCAGTGAGTTTCATATATTTATCATTTTCCAATGATTTAAATAAAATTATTTAGACTCTAAAATTCATATGACAACCTATTAACATGTAATTACAAAAGCACAAAAATATTTCATCACCAAATAAATTCATTAAGTCATACAAAAACATCACACAATAGAAGTTCAACAATTCTTTGATAAAACAGTTTTAAAAGCTTAGTCTTAATAAAATTTCAATAACACATAGAATTTTCATCACATTATCACCAAACTTTCCAATTCATAACTTTAACATATACATTAACATATATATTAAATTTCATGGGAAAATCATTCATTTGTCCTATGAACCAAAAACCTCATTTTCATGCAACATTACCAATCAGCAATAATTTCTATGAGTGACAGGGAGAAGAAAATTCATATCTAGCATAAGAAATTCCAATTAACGTGAAATTTTGAGAAATAACACATAACATATACATGAATAACATATTAAAATTTCAGAGCAAATGAAAATTCCAAGACAAAAATATAGCAGTTAAATTAAGGAGGAAAAATACATTTCAGGAATACCAAAAGATGAACTCTTACCTTAAAACAAAATTTTTTTTCTCAAACTCCTTCGAATTCGCCCAAAGAAAACTCAATATTTCTTTTAATTGTTTGTAAGAAAATAAAGGAAAGAAGAGGAAAAGAAAATGTATAGAGTAGAAGGGAGAGAGAGAGAGAGAGAGAGCGTGTTAAGAAGAAGAAGTTCGTTTACGTGAAGAATGAAATGTTGTAAAAAGGGAATACTCATCTTCTCTATAATTATCAGAAATTTTCTAACTAAAATTGGGCTAATTTGCATGGAGAATGGAGAGGATTGGGGGAAAGTCAAATTGAATTGATTCTCTTACCATATATCACAATTTTAAAAGAGGAAACCATAATCAATTAATCCAATCAATTAAAAGTCAAACATTTCATTTCCTAAAATGAGGAAATTAATCCAAAAATATGCCAATCAATCACATTTCATCATCCAATTACATAATCATCATTGTCACAAATTTTGGATAATTTTTGCTGATTGCTCGTCAGTTGTCTTCGGCTTACTGATCGCTCAATTCGGCCTGCCGAAGGTATGAGGTATGGCCTACCAATGAAGTTCTATCAGCCTGCCATTTAGTGAGGGACAATTCGGTCTGTCGAACTTGAAGGTTCGGCCTGCCGAACTGCCTTACACACCAAAGTTTAACAAATCATTAATTTATTACAAAATTATAATTAAACATACATCGTAAATAACATGAACACTTAAGCACATCAATTCCACGTGACCGTCACCTGCCATAACACTTAAAATAAAATAGTCAATGACATAAATCATAAATCAATAAGGAAATTACTTAACATCGTTACTTATTCGTTAAATGAAATTGGCGGGTGTTACAGTTAGAGTTGATAATTATGTAATGTATATATGGGATATTGGGTTTCATAATTGTCTAAAGCTTGAACTATATAGGTCCATCAAGTCCCCTTTGCTAGCTCATAATAAATCCTGTAACGCTATGACGTGCTTTTACAATAAATTGGTGACTTGTGTCAAATTATCAAATTGGCTAAAATTTAGTAGGATCAGATAATTCATGTGTGTTTATCAGTTGAATTAATTTTGTGAAAAATTAATTCAAGATAAACTTGTTGAATTATCGGGATTAGATAATTCGTGTCTATTTATCACTTGAATTAATTTCGAATAAATTAATTCAAGATAAACTTGTTGAATTATAAAAAATTTTCATTTTCCTAGAGATTATCTAGATATGACTGTTTTAATCAGATAACTTCTCTAATGGGTTATTTGAATTAAAACTGAAACTCTATCCCAGAATCTTAGGTAGGAAATAAAAGATTCGCAGGGACCATTTATCGTAAGTCTGGTAGGCCAGTCTACCAGTTGGGCCTATCGACCAAACGATAATTTGATCACGCGTTTTTATTAGATATTGATCTAGATTAAAATTTTTGAAGTCTTATCTAATAAGGACCAACTTAGGCATGAACTCTATAAATAAGGAGTGAGACTCGTAAGTTATTTAGATCAATTGAGGAATTAAGAGTGAGCATTCTAGTCTGTGAGTCTCTACAACTCCCTGAGAGCTATTGTTCATAAACCACGAACCTTAATTTTGGGTTTCCTCAATTAGTTGGAAGGAGAGATACCTAGGAAGAGCTATACGTTGTGTGCCCACACACACTTTGATTGTGGATAGAGAATAACAAAGAAGGCTAGTTGGTTGAGACTCTTTTGGAACGCCTTTTTGTTCATAGATTACGGGAGCTTTTTGGCAAACAATGTTAGAAAAGTCAAATTAATATGCATATAGTGTATCAAACTTGTATTTTGAAAAATACTCTAGTATAAAATTTTTTAAAATTCTACTGCGTACTATTTTTCCTACAATCAAATCCCTATGAATGAGATAGATCAGATTTACACTATATTTACTTTTGAAAGAAGACTCATTGTGCATTTGGTCATGCCATTTCACTTGAAGAGTGCAAGGGCTACATGCCAAAGAATGATCAACAGGATGTTTTCTAGGCAGCTTAAGAAAACCATGGAAACCTATATCGATGACATGGTGGTAAAGTCTAAGTTGGCCAATGACCATTTTAAGGACTTATTAGAATGTTTCAATGTTCTTAAGAAGCATAAATGCATCTTAAACTAATTAATTGTGCTTTTGGAGCATCTTTAGGCAATTCCTTAGGTGCCTAATAAGTAGAAGGGGCTCGAGGCAAACCCCACCAAAGTCAAAACATTATTAGAGGTTCTAGAACCTCAAAACCGTTCAAGCCATACCAAAAAGTAGTGGGAAAAATATCTATTTTGAATTGCTTCATACTTTGACTCTCTAATCAATGTCGACCATTCTACAAGTGTATAAAACAATCTAAGAGAGGTAAATGGGGAGACGAATGGAGAGAGGCATTTGCTAAATTGAAAGAATTTCTTAGCAATGCACTTATCCTGTTAGCCCCAAAACCAAGGGAAGATTTATACTCATATTTGCCTATTTTAGAGGTGTCCAATCTTGAATAGCTTAGAAGGGACAAATGCTAGCTAATTTCCTAGTCGAAATTTAATCTTTCCAAGAACCTTCAACGGTTCCAAGTAGACTTTAGAAGAAGATAAGCCTTTGATATAGATGGTGCTTCAAATATCAAAGGAGCTGGAATTGGCATTGTTCTTTGTGTCCCTTTAGGCGCGGTACTAAAGGATGCGATTAAGTTGAACTTCACTACAACTAATAATGTAGCGTAATATAATGCCTTGATATTTGGTTTCAAGATGACGCTGGAACTTAGTGTCAAGCAAATTGACATCCGAAGTGACTCACGGCAGATCGTGAAACAGTTGAATGGTCAATAAGTAGCTTGGGATGAAGGAATGGTTGTATATCAAAATAGAGGGTACTTGCTACTTGATAACTGCAGTCAGTCCATGCTACCTCAAGCGCCTCAAGAATTAACCATACATTGAGTAAGTGCTACCCTACATGCATCTGTAAGTATGGTTATGCCAAACACTATTGTGTGACTCACTCAAATTCCATAATAAACAATGAATAAATAAAGAAGTTAAAAGGATAACAAACAAACCAAATCATTGGATGATATTCAAGCAATAGAGTTCCCATAATAGCTTTAGAATAGGGTATGACCTTAATTTAAATTATATATGGTATAACTTCCATCTAGATTGATTAGATATTCTTAATTTCTAAAAATTATTTACTATTTACAAATGTTTAATCTTTGAGAGCAAAACGCCCTAGAGGTAACCAATCAATTGGTTTTGCTTTCATCTAGTTCAAACTTCTCAATTAAAAGCTATCCTGGTTGTGTGGTCAATGGAGTCAAGTTTCTAACATATAATTGGGATATCAATCGAACTAACCAGAATTCTAGTGTTTGTGTTTATGAACTAAATAATCAATTATGTTATGGAGTCTATGAGGAGATTTATGAATTAACCTATAAAAATGAAAATTTTGTTATTCTTTTCAAATGTAAGAGGTTCGACACTTATTTAGAAAAGAAGAGAGTTCAACAATACAAAAATAGAACAAGCATCTTTGTTAAAGACTTGTGGTTTGAGAATGAACCTTTCATACTTGCATCTCAAGCAAACAAGTGTTTTATGTAGATTTGTTTAACGATCTAAATTGGAAAGTTGTTGAATATTTTGGACATCGACATATATGGGATTTCCATAAGCAAATGTGGACGATGTGGCTGTAGTTTAAGATACAGAGTCTACAAATGTTGAATTAGTAGTGGAACTACCAGAGATTGACACCTTGACATAGAATCACCCTAATGTATCATCTAATGTTGTCACATCTAATGTTGATGCAATCTTAAAAGCTAAGTCTCCTGAAGAAGATGATAACTCTTATTTGCAAGAAGCAAAGGACAAAACTTTAGATGAGCACATTGAAGAGGAAGATGAGGACTCCAAATAAGATGATGATGTTAAGGATGGAAGCGATATTCAGGACATTAGCAGTGACAAAGAATAAAAATTATGTATAATGGCCTTTTTTTTATATATATACATGTCATTTTAATATCACAATTAAACATGTGTTCATAGTATTCGTATAATAAATACCAAATATAATATTAAGCATTTTTTTGTGAACATGCGATCATGTCCGGACCAGTTGCTACTTGTACCGGCCCTTCAGCTAGATCACAGCCTCCATCTAAACCATATAGAGTTCTGTCACACTATCAGTCGGGTATATTACATCCCAATTGCAAATTTGCCAAGTCTATTCAGTCAACTAATTTTAATTTTAAATGTTGATTGATATTTACAAAACTAGATGTCGCACTTTGCTGTCGTTCCAGTCAACAGAAAGCAAAGGGTCATGAGATCGTTGCATGAGTGGAGAAGCATAAAAAGATTCCGATCAAATTTGATGAGGCCAACGGTACCTCGAAGGCACTTGGGCAATAGGATTGTTTTATTCTTGATTACAAGTACCTTGATGGTATACAGGCATCTAAGTGCTACAAGGACTGGAGGAGTGACCTCCGCAAACACTTCAAAGCACTTGGAGGATCAGCAAACAAGGCACATATCAAAGCGAACCCCCCAGAACCTTAGGAATCAAGACCACTAGGGTCGTTGCTATGATAGGTTCATGTTTGAGAAATTTTAGGTAATTATATGTCTGCTAAGTTGGTTATTTGTTATATATATATATATATATATATATATATATCAATTTCAATATTGCTAATGATAAATACTATCATAAATAGAAAAAGTTGGAGAAAAATAAAAATAATCATGGCAAGTAAAAGTGGTTAACTTTGTATAGTCGGATATCCCTCTCCTAGCATCGCGACAAGAAGGTTAATAAGTTTTTTAATTACAATTAATTATAAAATTTATCAAAGAATATATTATTCTAACATATTTAAATCATTAGACAAGTTGTGACTTAGCAGCCAATGTCTGATATAGACAACTAGACGGACATGTATCATCATGGAGAGACTTAGGTTAACCTTGAAGCACAGCAGACTTTTGTAAGTATTTTTAATTTTTAATATTATCTTTTCTTATTCAAACTAGTCTATGTATTTATAACATGTGTTTACTATTATTTGTGTAAAATATGATGGAGCAGGAAAGACATACCTAGACGACATAGTTGTTTCCTCTTCAACTGCCCTGCGATTTACGAGAAGGGAATTTTGGAGCAAGTCTAGAGGACACAAGACTATATTAGGCCCCATAATCCCACAAAGGATTTAATCTAACGTTGGTTCATCCTTTAGTTCCTAGTGGACGGAACATTTATGATGCTTGTTGACCTGCATATGGAAGATTTTATGTAAAGATGATCCGAATACAACATTAATATGTACCAAAGCCAAAAAATATTGATGGAGTTGGTGGGTTGATTGCTCCCTGACATCCAACTCCTGCCCTTAATAACTCCTCTAACTTTTGTACGTCCATGTCTCTGCCTTCTCCGGACACTATTGACGACAACAATAATGGCACTAACAATGCTACAAATTTAGGGGATTAGATTGTATTTTCTTCTTTGTTCAAAATTTCGACACATTATATTTGATTCTTATTTTATTATTGAAACAATATATTATATATTGTTTTTTAATATTAATTTTTATTTTCATTATTATAATTAAATTATTTCTATTTAAAATTTGAATTTAAAATTAAAAACAATTATTAAAAATATTTAAAATTTACTTAAAAATATTTAAAATTTTGATAAAAACTATTTACAAGGACATCGTCGTCATAAAAAATAAGAAGAAAACATATTTATGATAACATTTTTAGAAAAAGTCGTCACAAATAATGATACCACGTCAATATCAAAACATGAAATTGCGATGATATTTTTTCAAAATGTCATTGCTAAAAATGTTGACAACGTCACACCAACGACAATCTCGACAACATAATTGTAGCGACATTTTTACAATGACTATTGTTACTAATACAACTGCGACGACTTATGTCATCATAAATAAATTATTAGCAACCAGTTTTTCGGATGACATATTGATGATCATATGTTGTCAAAAAAAAAATATTTATGATGACTTTGCTTCTTTTGCGATGACTTTTTATCGTCGCCAAAGACACTATTTGTTGTAGTGCAGGAGAACAATTATTTAAAATGGTAAAGAATGTGAAAATAGTAATCTAGAAAAGAGAGAAGTAAGGATAAGTCGAAGATAGATGGACCTTAGAAGAAGGGATCAATCTTCTACAAACTTTCGTATTGTAAGGCACTTTTTGCTTGTCATTGCTTGGATGTTATGTATATTGAGAAAAACATTGGTGAATCAATACTTGTCAAGTTGCTTGACATTCCAGGCAAGACTAAAGATGGTGAAAAACTAGATTAGATCTTATGAAAATGGAGATTAAGCCTAATTTGTTTCCCAAGAAAAAAGAAAACTATACTTACTTACCTTTAGTGAAGCACACGTTATCAAAAGGAGAGAAGAGAAATCTTCGTGAATGACTTGCTTCATCGAAAGTGCTAGACGACTGTATTCCTCAAACTTCAAAAAGTTAGTGTTAGCAAAGGATTTGAAACTTATTCACATAAAAACACATTATTGTCATGCATTGATACAACAATTAGTGCAAGGAGTTTTAACAAAGGATATAAGATTTACAATTACCAAGTTGTGC
>CAMOHE010049922.1:12907-33649 GCA_946598075.1 Artocarpus hirsutus | reverse complement strand
TGAAATGTTTTTAAGTTGATGATGATGATGTTCATGAAATATTTTTAAATTGTGAGAATTACCATGTACTTACTAAGCATAAGCTTATTTTAAGTCTTTCATCATGTTGCAGATAAGGGTAAGAAAGTTATGGAGTAGGCGGAGGACACATTGACAGGCGTGTGAGCTAAGGAAGATGGTTGCAAATGGAAGAACGCCATGGAAAGGAGATTTAAAGAAATAATCTTTGATTTTGGATTTGAGTATGTTTATAATTTAAGTATAATTTTTATAAATTTTGTGAATGTTTGTTTACTGTATTTTTATTCCGCATTTAAAAGTTTTAAAACTTGTTTTAAAAAGAATTTTTTTTTTTATTTTCGGCCTGCCGACCATACTGGTTGGACTGTCGAAGATTTCCAATCGGCCTGCCGGTTGCCAAGCATCGGCCTACCGATCTTATGGATTTTGAAAACCCCATTTTGTAAGGCCTCGGACGGCCTGCCGATGGGTGACCTTCGGCCTGTCGGTTAAGTTCGGCCTGCCGAAGTTGAAAATTCGGCCTGTCGGCCAAAACATGTTTAGAAAATTTTATCTTTTGTTTTTCAAAGGCCATTTAAGTTTAAATAATATTAGCAAACTATTTATACAATGTCTATAGGAAAAGCAAATTGTTTTTATTTAAGAAAGATTGTAATTTCTTACAAATTGTATTTTTGTATTTATATATATATAAAAAAAATGTATGCAAAGATCTTGGGAATGCTTTTTTCAAACTATGATTTCAAATGTATGTTATTAATTACAATAGTTTGCTACAAATAATGTTTTAACGAATGAATATAACAACATCTGTGACGTCCAGAAAGGGGGCGTTACATTTGGGTGGGATACTAAAAATTTCAAAACTTAGGACCTTGCACGACAGTTTTTATAAAAACTGTCGTGAAAGATACCGACGCTTCCACGACAGTTTTTTAGTAAAAACGGTCATGAAATGTCCCACATGTTTGAAATTTTTAGTATCCCTCTAAAATTTAATCCCGCGCCAACCATATAGCTTTCCCTATTTATTTGAAATTTCTCTAACTCAAACCCACTAACTCTCAAACCCCTTTCTCTCTCTAACTCCTCTCCCACGAGCTAGCCACCGACGAACCCAACTCCCACAGCATTCCACCGACTTTGACATTCCTCTATCACTCTCTCCATGACCTACCTAACAAACCCGATGCCATTCGCCACCATTCATCCTCATCCCTTGAGATTCTACCGACTCCACCATCGTTCGACTCGTCCTTCGTCGTTCCACCAACTCCATCGTCTTTGGTAAATTTCAAACAATTACTTTTAGTTTTAGTATTAATGTTAGTTCTAAACTTAGCATTATTTGGTTATTTTAGTGTTATTTACCTTTAGTTTTAGTTTTTATATTAGTTATATTAATTTGTTTTTTGTCATTTAGTATGTGTTACTTGTATTTGGTGTTTGAAAGAACTTTGAACAACATTTAGCATTTTGGTGTGAGAATAGGTTACTTTTTATGTGTTTGTGATACCTAAGTATTATTGTGATACCCACCACATGTTTGGAGATTTTTGGAGATTTTTTTTTAGTGGAATACAATTTTTTCACGACGGTTTTTTAAGAAACCGTCATGGAAATTTTAATCTTTTACGACGGTTTTTTGAAAAACCGTCATGGAATGCCAATTTTTCAGGATGGTTTATCAAAAAACTGTCGTAAAAAATTACTACATTACAACCCCCTCCCGCGTCAGTTTTTATATTACATGACGGTAAAAAACTGTCGTAAAAACTCCATGTCGTACCACAACTGAAGTTTTCACGACGGTTTTTTAACCGTCGTAAAATTTTTTCACGACGGTTTATATCCACAATTTGTAGTAGTTTTGTTTATACTATTTAGTTGAATGAAGATTCAATTTCTTAAAAAAAAAAAAAAAGAAAAGAAAATAATGGAATGGCTTATATTACCAAAGAGCCAAGTTAGCCTATGGGCTCCGCGACTACATGTATGTTATATATTTATCAACTTAATTGGATGCAAATTTCTCTTATGATGGTAGCTAGTTGTCCATTCTAATGAATTAATTTTATAAAATAGTTTAAACTATAAATGGTGTAAAGTTTTTACATGCTATAATAAAAAGCTATAATATAAAGCTCTCACATGCTACAATTTTCAAACCTAAACTAATAATTTAAAATTCTGCCATATGGAATCTATATGCGTATCATGGATATATAGAATCTATAATTGATCTGTATGCAAAGACTACAAAAGAAAAAAAAAAAAAAGGAAAATGAAATTGATTTAACGCGCGTGACAGAAAAATATCCCATCGCTTAATTTGTTCAACGGGAAGCTATGATTGCTGTTAGCAATAACCCACGATGCTTTGTCGGGCATGTTGAATGAGACACGCAGCTCTAAAAAAAAAAACAAAAGGGGCGCAATCTACATGCTAACGACTCTTTGCATGCTATTATTGCAGAACAAAATTTTGCATTGTCAATAAATTGCATTGGCCATGGTTTGAAAAAAGTAGTCCTTTTTTGTGGGTAGGTTTGGGAGATAAATTATGTCCTAGGGTTCTTGCTAGCCCCACCAATAAAAAAAGATTCGAAAAAGGAATAACGGAAAAGAAAAAGAAAATACTAAAGGGAAGTTAAGAAGAAGAATAAGAAGAAGAAGATGCCCCTACCCGCTCACTTTTTCTCTTTTGCGTTTTTTCCTTTTGCTTATCCGAAAGGTCCAAACAATAATCAGACTTCTAATCAAACCTAAGAAAACCTTTTTCAGGATAAGTGGAATCGAAAAACCTACAAGTTTCACCTTTTTCATTCCACTTAGCGTATGAATACCACTGTAGTCTTTCTAATCAATCTTTCTTTCTTTATTTGTTTAGTGTTTAATAATTAAATCTGTTTCACGCATATCACAATGATATTCATCACGAAACGAGATAAAGCGTTTTCGAATCGTCATGCTGATGCAAATGCATATAAGGAAGAATATTATGCGGTGTATTTTTAATTTAGTGACTTTTCTGTGGCCTGTGGGGAACATTTCGCTTTGTCGTTGTGAGAATTTGGGACCCCTATTGATGGACTACTTGACAATTGGTTGAAAATTGATATACATCAAGAACTTGTTCAACTAGAATTTCGAGGACATATATCTACAGAAATCTATCAGAATAAATTAAAAATACTTTTATACAAAGAAAAGGAAAAACTTCTTCATTAACTATATTAGCACCTGAGAAATCATTTACTTGTTATCCCTCCCTTTTCAAATATAATTAATTTCAAGATCAATAACAGTATTTTTCTTGATGATATAGGCATATAATATATATTGAGGTTTATAATGTGTGTAATTAATGTTTAATAGTTCAGCTACGAATTAATTGATCATTCGCATATAGTTCTAAGCAAGTGGAGGTAAGTCATTTGTTCAGATATCATTTTCGCTTTGTTCATTAGCAAACATAGATTTTCTCTACAATGTTACATGTGTTCATCATCGTGAAAACCATGAGAAGGTTCTCACGGCATATGGATCTCTGTCAAAGATCTATACGCCATGTTATGAAATTAGTTGGAAGATACCCTTCAAATCGTTTATAATCTTATGCATGTATTGCTAAGGATATATGTATCGGCGAACTGAAATTAAAAACTTGGAAAGAAATGGACCAGATGATAGGAGGAGATGTCTAACCTCTCTACAATATTGATATAATACAAGAAATTAAGCGTCCGAATATTATGTTGATTAATATGACTATTAGTTGTCATTTTCCCAGTCATGTCGAGAAAACATGGTATATACATGTATAGTATGTGCGCATATATACATATATATATATATTTATTCCAGCACTCAAATTTTAGAGAATATATAACACCCAGAATTTAATTAAGTATGATTAGTGTATGAAATGGTGAATTAGTGTGTCATGATGTAATTTGAACCTAATTTAACAATTCTGTGATATTTCCAAACTAATATTATTTTTAATTATTTTTAATCACTCTTAATTATTTTTATTTGTTATTTTAAATTTTTAAACAAAATAATTTATCAAATACCCAATACGTCCCTTTTTGGAAATTTTTCAATTTCTTTAAAATGTTATAATCTGAGTTTCTTGAGCTTAGGGAACCTTCAATCTAAGTTAATAAAACCCAAACCCTCATGAATCTAAGGTTAATTTGATGAAATCAAGCTAAATCAAGTTTTTCCTTTTTTTCTCATTTTTTGAAATAATTTAGAAATTTCTATGTAAAACTTATTGAATGTGTTCCAATGTGTTTTTCTATCATTTATGAACATTATGCATACTCTAAAAACTGAAAAAAAAAAAAAAAAAAAGGTTAGAAATGTGATTTTGAGCTCGGGGAGGTCGAGACTTGAAGTCTCGGGTCTCCCAGATTTTGCCAGTTTGGCAGGCCGATCATAAGCATCGGCCAAACCTAGAACAGTTCAGCAGGCCGAACCTGGAACAAATCAGCAGGCCAATTCCGTACGGCCAATAGGCCGAATTGTGGAGTTCAATAGGCCGGACCAAGAAGTCCGGCAGGCTGACTGGGCTTTGTGAAATTTGCCCTTTTTCACCTGTTTTCACCATTTAAAACCTAGATTAAGACTTTGACCTTGTAATATGATATTGTGAACTTTAAAGGCATACTAAGATAGTATGAGATGGTGTAGCATTGTAGAATACTCTAAGTTAGATATTGATGGACATTAGTTTACCTTTAAGGTTGTTCATAATTATGTGGAGCTAACATATAATGTGTTGGGACTATAGTATTGAGCATCGGTACTGGATATCGAGGTAGGACTCCAAACCTCTTTCCTTGGTAGCCATGTTTTAAAATGAGTTTTGACCTCAAAATGATTTCTTTTAAAATGTTTTCAAGAAATGATCCAGATGAACTTAATTAGTTATTTTCATTATCTATTGAATAATGAATAGAATAATAAATGTAAACGAGAATACTTGGTAAGATATGACCAAAATAATGATATAATACCAGACATGTCATACATATCGTTTGGAATGACATATTAGGGCATGATGCTATACTCAAAGATCGGGTCATGTAAAGGGCGACCTTGGGGGCAGGTCCTGAAACCCAGCTGAGCCACTACGGTGGTGATATTAATGGTTTTCCCAAGATAATAATAATGAACTTACTTCTGGATGGACCATAAGACTAAATTGGTAAGAATGAATTTTTTTTATTTATTGTGTTTCATAATTTATGTATCAATGATAAATTTTTATACCCCAATTACTGTTTCAAAAGCTTAGTCCTACTGAGCCTTCCGTTCATATTTTATTTGTTTTAAACTGTCCCCCTCTAGGTGAACTTCAGCTTAGGACCATTTGGAAGTCTACTGGACGACCTCACAAGCTGTAGAAATTTGTTTAGGTTATTTATTTATCTTAAATTCAAGGCATGTAATATTTTAATTATTTCCTTTATGTTTAGATTATGGTTGTAATTCACTATTGTTAGTACCATGTGTGTGCACAATTATAGGTCGGTGGGGTCCAACTCATGTTTGTTTGTTCTTATCATTTCATTTCATTTTATCTGCTTCAATTTAGGAATAGTAACCCAAAGGATTTTAAATAGTCACATTTTTAAATAACTTAAACTTATTTAATTGGTAATTTTTATTAAAAATTTGGTTTAATTAACTTAGTTAATTCACCACTTCACCACCCGGTTTTGGGGGGTAACAGAATAGTATCAGAGCTTTAGGTTTGTGAACCTTGGGAATTGTACACATATAGGTACAACAATGAAAAACTACTAACAGTCCAATTTTGTTTTTAGAACTGGGAGAATGGCATCAAGGCATCATTCAGCTAGTGAGATGTGAATCCCACAAATAAGAAAGGCATGATGGGGGCCATGTTCGTCGCTTTTTGTTAGATGGTAGCGAGAGCTAGACCTAAAGATTTTGAGGCAAGTCGCTAACATGAGTACTTTAAGAAATTTCGACATGCATCCATTCTGACCTTCAACAAAATGGGGACTCATAGGTAGCTGAATATTAGTTGGATTTAATGGTGAAACATTTGGACACCAGTGGAATATCACGTTGAATTCACGGCCTATAAGTTGGAAGGCAGTGCTAATACCTGGTGGAAGCAAGCAAAGTGTTTGGAAAACAATAGGAACATCAGCTGGGATAGATTTGAGGAATTGTTTTATAAGCGCTACTTTCTGCAGGGATACAAGGATCAAAAGATTGTTGATTTTATAGGTTAAAATAGGATGATATGATGGTTCAAGAGTACGAGGCTAAGTTTAATGATTTGGCCAAGTTTGCTCTATCCGTCGTGGCTCTAAACAGGAGAAGTGCGTTAAGTTTCAGGAAGGACTTAAAGCATCCATCCAAAGGCAACTGGTGGCCTTACAACTCTTGAATTTTGGTGAGTTAGTATTGTCAGCACTATCTGTGGAAAGAGATTATGCTATCTATTGTGAGAACTAGGCGAGAACATCAAGAGGACCCCAAAGAAGTAGCAGGAGAGGTAATAGCAATCGCCAAGCCCAGGTGAAGAATCATCAGGGTAATACCAACAGTGGAAATAGTTGTTCATCACGTAGTGGATGTAGCAACCCTTACAACTTGTATTGCCACTATTACCAGCAACTAGGGCATATCAAGAGGAACTGACCAATAAGGAATGCTAGACAAGGATTCTAGACCAGAAAGGGTGCAAGCCGTTAGTTCCAGGGTTAGACTTTAGTACCACCTCAACAACTTCCCTAACTACCATTTCATCAATCCACTCCACAGCAGATGCACTACCTAGCGCAAGGATATTAGTAATAGAATTTCCAACAAAATGCCTCACAGTATCGAGTGTCAAGTACAACTAGCATGTAGTCACCTCCTCCACAACAATATCAGCTAGTAAATCCTAGACCACTTTTGGTTGCCATAATTATTTTTATTTGTTGCCAACTTTTTTTGTTTATTATAGTTTTTAGCATTAGCAATATTGAAATTAATATGTAATAAATAACCAACTTACTAGGTATACAATTACCTAAAATCTCTCAGGCATGTACCTATCGTAGCAATGACCCTAGTGTTCTTGATTCTTGAGGTTGAAGGGGGCCGAGGGGGAGGGGGGTTAGCTCTAACATGTGCTTCATTTGCTAGT
Source organism: Artocarpus hirsutus (assembly GCA_946598075.1). Lineage (NCBI taxonomy): Eukaryota > Viridiplantae > Streptophyta > Magnoliopsida > Rosales > Moraceae > Artocarpus > Artocarpus hirsutus. The sequence continues at coordinate 26,445 of CAMOHE010049922.1, read as the reverse complement.
CCTTCAAGAGCTTTAAATTGTTTAGGGAGGTAGCTTTTCTAATCCTTATAGCACTTGGCTACCTTCCTATTAACCACGCCACGAAGGATGCCGTCTAGGCTTTGGTAATCTAATGCAAACCAATCCTGTAACACATTTAAGATCATGATAATTACTTTTATTATGTTCTATAAAAATTATGCACTATACAAATTATGTTCTATAAGGATAAAGTTGAATACAAACTAGTATACGCTGCTGAATCTACCTCTTATGCTAGGCATTAACATCTTTCCAAGCATCATGGTATAGCTCACATGCATCCTAGGTATAGATGGCTATGGCACTTTCAAACCATGACCCAAACTGCCCAAGAGACTTCAAGGTACCATCGGCCTCATTAAATATGATCAGAACCTTTTCATGCTTCTCTACATATGATACGATCTCATGCCTTTTTACATTTCCTCGATTGGTATGATGGTGAGGTACAGCATCTGGTGCTGTAAACATCAAGAAACTTTTCAGATTAAAATTAGTTGTCTAAATAACTATACAAATTTGCAATTCGGTTGTAACATACCCAAGTAATAGTATGATGACACTTTGTATGGGTCGGGTAGAGGTTGTGCTCCACCTACAGAGCCAGCACATGTAGCAAATTATCCAAACATATCCAAATGTCATCAAATAAAAGGTTTAATATCATTATTATGCACTATTATAATTACGTTCTATAATAGTTATGTTCTATTAAACTACTAATATCCTAATTTAGTACCATAAAAACAAGGGCATCTATACGTAATATTTTTGCTTCATCATCATTAATGTCTTGAATGTTAACATCATCATTGTCTTCAGAGTCATCATTTTTTACTTCAACATACTCATCTAAAGTTTCATCATCCTCTTATTGCAAATCTAAATCCTCATCTTCTTCGGGAGACTTGTCGTTTAAGATTGCATCAACATTAGTTATGACAACATCTGATGATACATTAGGGAGATTCTACATCAAGGTGTCAATCTTTGGTAGTTCCACTACTAATTCAACATTTACAGACTTTGTATTTTGAAGCACTACTAATGTGATCGGGGTCATCTTCGTAATTGGATGACAACGAGTATCAAAGACATTCTTGTTGTTACCGATTACAACATGATCTACTCAATTTCTCTCAAGTCTATTAAATCTTGCCTCTATCTTAGTTAGATACATCTAACAAAATGTCAAAGCTTCATTGACAATATACACTTTGGCAATTGATCCCTCTGGTCGTGCACAATTTCTAACATACTTCTTCAATGATCTAAGGAATTGTTCAAACTGATACATCCATATTAAATGAATAGGGCCTCCCTTAATGGCTTCTTCTAGCAAGTGCATTACTAAATGTACCATAATATTGAAAAAGACCAATAGGAAAATTGTTTCTAACTTGCATAGAATAAGTATAATATCCTCTTGCACTTTCTCTAAATCACTTATCCTTAATGTCCTCGAATATAACAACTAGAAAAAGTTGCTTAATTCTATTATTATATTAACGATCTCTTTCTTCATGAATGGTTGAATCTTAGTTGGCAATGATCGCTGCATTAGGACATGACAGTCGTGTGATTTTAACCTACTGATTTTGTTCCTTGATGTATTTTTCCTTAGATTTGAAGCAAACCCATTATGGAACTGTATTGATTTTAAATACTCATAAAACTTTTTACTATCATCTAGGGTCAATGTGTACGTAGCATGTGGTTTCATCCAACCATCACCTTCCTTATATAAATGCAACTCCTTATGCACCCCCATGTCTTGCAAGTCAATCCTCACCTTGTTTGTATTCTTAATTTTTTCATCAATGTTCAAAATTGTGCCCAACAAGCTGTCACATACGTTCTTCTCAATATGCATGACATCTAAGTTGTGATGCAATGACAATGAACTCCAGTAAGATAATTCCTAAAAGATACTCTTTTTTGTCCAATTAAGCTCTATTGGATGCCTATTTCACTTTTTACCCCTATGATTTTCATGTTTACCAGGCAATCTGGATACAATTTTTTGCTGTTTAGGTAATATTTGCTAAACCAATTTCTAGGATGAGGGAGGTCGTAGATCAACCCTACCATCAAAATTTTTGTTATTCCGCATTCCATGAGTAATAGGAAGCCATCACAATGCCCAACAAAACAAGTTTTGCTAGTTATCCGCTTTGATTGGGTTGCATCGTTATAGGATGGAGATGCTAAATAACCTTGACGACTCCAGTAAGATAAACTACTAGGAGTAGGGAAGTTGTTAACTATCATGACCAACGTAGCCCATATGCAAAGACACATTTTCAAAGCCGCATCGCAAACAACAATTCCTTCATCTCATAATTTTGTTAACTCATCCACAAAAGGCTTTAAGAAAACATCAATATCTTTCCTAAGAGCATTTGGACTAGGAATCAACAAGGTCAACATCTTGTATCGATCCTTGATGCATAACCATAGAGGTAAATTATAAGCAGCCATAACCACCGACCATATACTGTATCTGAAAGGATTGAAACCATCAACAGCTAAACCCAATCTAACATTTCTCAAATCACAAGCAAAATCAGGGTATTTTTCATCAAATTTCTTCCACTCTTTACAATCAAATGGATGACACATTAAGTCTTCATCCTTCGATCACCCACGTTGGTGCCATGTCATTTCATTAGCAATGTGACGAGCATACAAACGCTTCAAACGATCCTTCAAAGGAAAGTAATGTAGTACTTTCCACGAAGCTTTTTTCTCCTTCTTACTCTTCTAATGACTTGTGTTACAAATGGGACATGCCTGTAGATCAACATTTTCTTTCCAAAACAAAGCACAATCATACTTACAAACATGAATTGTCTCGTAGCTTAAGTCTAGTTTACTCAATAATTTCTTTGACTCATAAGGAGTTTTAGGTAACTTATTCCTATCAGAAAATGCATCTTTTAATAACTTCAATCTAGCATCCATGCATTCATTAGGCCACTTATACAACACTTTTAGGTGCATCAATTTCACTAAGAAATTTAACGATGAATATTTAGTGCAACCCAGATACAATCCCACATGGAGCTCAGATAAGAGATCCTTGAATTCATCATTTTGGGGATCTTCAATATTCACTTTTGTCTCACCCAACATATCATGGTCATCATTAATACTAGCAACGTCTTCAATGAATGCAAACACCTCATCTACCAGTTCTGTAATGCCCCCATTTATGGACGTCACAGATGTTGTTACTTTCGTTTCAAAATGTTTTTATTTATAAGATAAACTATTTAATTAACAAGGTAATTTGAAAACATAACCTAGGATCCATGTGTTTTTTTTTTATATTTATATATATACATAAATGTATAACTTATATTGCTCAATTATAAACACCCATTAAATAGTTTATCAATATCAAAGTGAACTGAATAAACTTTTAAAAACATCTTTAAAATCCATATACACAGTTTGGCAGGCCGAACTTTAGATTTTGGTAGGCCGAAGCTATCCGGCAGTCCGAAGGTCAACCTTAGGCAGGCCACCCAAGGCTTTAAAAAAATAGGGTATTAAAATCAACAGGATCGACAGGCCGATTAAGTTCTTCAGCAGTCCGACCAGTAACGATCGGCAGGCCGAACAATTAAAAGAAAATATTAGAAATTAAATTTTTTTTTTTTTTACAAGTTCCAAAACTTCAAGGTGCGAAAACTATAAACAAACTCAGAGATGAAACATAAAAAAAAACATAGTTCCAAAATTTTAAAACTTCTTTCTTTCATGGCATCTTCCATTTGCAAATCATTGCCCTTGGTTCACACGCCCGTCTTGGTCCTCCACCTAATCCATAACTCTCTTACCCTTATCTGCAACATGACGTAAACTTGAATAAGCAAACACTTAGTAAGTACATTTGTAAATCTTACAACTTAAAACATTTTATGAACATCATCATCATCATCATTATCATCATCATAGTAATGCACTAGGCACATTTTCATAGGAACATATCTTTCATTACATTGTCCATATTAAAACTTTATTCATTTTATCTTAAGGGCCCTAGTGTTGCACCATTAACATCATCATAGGCGCGCCGTCATGAGAGGAGAGGGGTAACTAATCCCAAACTAAACATGACACATAACATATCATATCATAACTTAACATTTCATTGAGTGTACAACGCTTATTTAGGTGATACATATATACGTACTTATACTTTCATGCTTTGAAAAATATTATCATCAAAACATGCATAAACTTTTATGCCTTAAAGCTTCATAATAATACTTCATGAAAAATCATAATGAGAAATCATCATAAAACCATCATGAACATAGATTTCAAACTTTGCATAAACTTATATTTTTCATAACACATCATGTTGCAGGTAAGAATGTACTTACTTCAATAAGCTTACTTAACCTTAACTTATAGATGACGATGCCGTGGTCTCGATGTGCTCACTTCTCATTGTGTTCATGTCATACATTCATAAAATAGCAATTAACATTTATTTTCAATGAATTAATCACCACAACTTAACATCCATTTCATATAACATCACTTACATATTTATTTCTTAAAACATACATTTACAACATATTTCATTAACTTTAAAACATTTAAATAAAACAACCAACATAATTACATTTCTGACTTACAAGAATTCAAAATTTAATAACTTTACTTTCACACACAATTTGAGCACCAAATTTTGTAAGAACAAAGCAAATATATAAACACATTGCCATGATTTTTCTTTGGTCATAAAAATTCCATTTAGACTCTCAAACAAGTCATACAACTTCTATACCAAAATCTGCCAGCAATAATAACATAGTGAGTAATCCATAACTCAGGTCTATTTATCACATTTTCATGCCATAGAAAAATCTACAAAAATTATCACAAATAGTACACATCTAGAACTATAACATATCCAAAAATCAGCTTTAAATAAATTCTATATAATTCAATACATGCATTAAAAGACAGAAGCAATAATAATTTTCATTGTGTTAGGCAGTGAGTTTCATACATTTTCATATTCCAATAAATTAAATAAAATTACTATGACCCCAAAATTCATATTAAAAGTCATTAACATATAATTACAGAACTACAAAATTTCACATCACCAAATAAAAATCATTAAGTCATTCAAACTTCATCTAATAACAATCTCTCAATTTCATGGATAAAACAGTCCCAAAAACCTAGTTATAATAAAAATTCCATAACACAAAAAATATTAATAAAATCATCACCAAATTTTCCAGTCTAATACTTAACATATATGTAAACATATTCCCCAAATCTAGTGGAAAATAACCTTAATTTGCATGATGAACAAAAACGACATTTTTATGCAACATAAACAATCAGCAACAATTTATTATGAGGTGTAGAGCATGATTATTTAATATCTTAGCCTACATAACACCAAATGGCAACATCACATAGCATATTCATGAAAATCATTTTAAAATTTCAGAGCAAACGGAAATTTGTAGGCAAAGATATAAGGGTCGGAACATAGAGACAATTCAATATTACTGTTTAGCATAAATCAGCAGTGAGTGACAAAGAGAAGAAAACTCATAACTTTTCATAAAAAAATCCAATTGAGGTGAAATTTTGAGGGTTAACACATAACACATACATGAATAACATATAAAAATTCAAAGCAAAACAGAATTCCTAGACTAAGATAATTCAGTCGGATTGAGAAGAGAAATACCATTTCAGAAATACTGAAAAAAAAATGAGTTCTTACCTCGAAATGATTTCTCTTCAATCTTCTTTTGAATTCTCCAAAAATTTCAATATTACTCACTTAATAACAGAGAATTTTGAGAGGGAGAAGAAGAAGAAAAACGATATGAAGAGAGAAAGAAAGAGAGAGAGAGAGAGGGAATTGTTTTCGTGAAATGAAATGAAAATGTTGTAATGAAATGAAATGAAATGAAATAAAAAAGTGGTATTTCAAAATTTTCTGACTATGATTGAGGCATTCTTCACGTGGGGAAATGAAGGGAATTGAGGGAAAGGTCAAAGCTTCCAAGAATGGTTCAAGTTCCTATAGTTTGCCTTTGTAAAACAGGAAACCTTATCAAATTATATTCAATCAATTCAAAGTCGAACATTAATTTCCTAAAATAAGGAAATTTATCCATAAATAAGTCAATCAATCAAAAATCATCACCAAATTATCCAATCATTGCAATCATAAAATTTGGGTGATTTCGGTGATTGCTCAGAGCAGTCTTTGGCTTGCCGATGTCCCATGTCGGCCTTCCAAATGCGTGAGGTCCGGCCTGTCGATTATATACCATTAGCCTCCTGTTCCAAGAGGGTCATTTTGGCCTGTCGAACTAAATGGTCCGGCCTGCCGATCTGCCCTAGCATACCAAAATTTATCAAAACATTAAATTACCACAAAATTATGATTAAATATATAACATTAATTACATGAACACTTGAGCACATCAATTCCACGTGATTGTCACCTGTCATAACACTTAAATAAAATGGTTAGCACCATAAATCATAACACATATCATAAAATGATTACTTAATGTCGTTACTAAAATGACATAATCCGTTACACAAAAATTGGTGGGTGTTACAATTCTCCCCACCATATTAGAGTTTCGTCCTCGAAACTCAGGATAAATGTGGATACTTCACTTTCATGTCATCTTCACGTTCCCATGTAGCTTCTTCCACTTGGTGATTTTGCCAAAGCACTTTGACCAAAGGAATTTCTCTGTTCCTCAAGGTCTTAATTTTGTGATCCAGTATCTTCACTGGCTTTTCTTCATAACTGTAGTCATCTTGTATCTCGATCACTTGTGGCTCAATCACGTGCGTAGGTTCTGAGACATATTTCTTGAGCATTGAAACGTAAAATACATCGTGCATAGCTGACATTTCTGAAGGTAATCTTAGCTGATAAGCTACCTTGCTTATCCACTTTATAATTTCATAAGGACCGATGAATCTTGGGCTTAACTTGCCCTTCTTACCGAACCTCATTACTCTTTTCATTGGTGCAACTTTCAAAAACACTGATTCGCTAATGGCTAATTCTAAGGGTCTTCTTCTTCTGTCAGCATAACTCTTCTAACGGCTTTGTGCGGTCTTTATTCTTCCTCATATCAACTTAATCATTTTGAAGGTTTCGTTGACAAAATCGGTCTTTTCAGTGTCAATGCTTTCCATCAGCTTCTTTTCACTAGCTTCGTGCCAACAAATAGGCGATCTACATTTTTGCTCATAAAGAGCCTCAAAGGGTGCCATTCCAATTGTCGCCTGATAGCTATTGTTGTAAGCGAACTCTGCTAATGGTAATACTTTACACCAGCTGGTCTTGAAGTCGAGAGAACAAGCTCGAAGCATATCCTCTAAGATCAAGTTTGTCCTCTCAGTTTGGTCGTCTGTCTGAGGATGAAAAGCTATACTGAAATGTAACTTGGTCCCTAAAGCAGTCTGTATACTTTTCCAGAACTTGGACGTAAACCTGCCACCATGGTCTGAGATAATAGACTAAGGGATTCCATGAAGTCATACAATCTCCTTACATAGAGTTTCGCTAATCGTTCCATAGAGTATGTGATTTTGATGGGAATGAAATGCGCCGTCTTCGTCAGTCGATCCACAATTACCCAAATAGCATTATATCCATTCATAGTCCTAGGTAAACAGGTAATAAAATCCATTGCTATATCTTCCCATTTCCATTCTAGTATCTGGATTGACTGCAAATCATCTCCTGGTCTCTGGTGTTCAACTTGAACGTGCTGACATGTCAAACATTTCTTCACATATCTGGCAACATCTAGCTTCATTCCAAACCACCAGAAGTTATCCCTTAGATCATTATACATCTTTGTTGCACCTGGATGAATTGAATAAGGATTATCATGAATTTCTGCCAAGATTCTTTCCCTTAGGCCATCAATGTTGGGAACACATAAGCGGTCTTTGAGGTATAGAGTTCTGTCATCCACAATTCAAAGCTCTTCACATTTTCCTTCTTTCTTTTCTTGCTTAATCCTTGCAAGACTTACATCATCATCTTGCTTACTCTGAATCTCATCGTGTAGCGTTAGAGCAAGAGTGAGTGCTGATAACGAGCCTATGAGAAGTTCCAAACTAAAGTCTAAAATTTCCTTTCTTAGAGGCTGAGAAATTATTTGTAATGACATCAGCGTAGCTGCTGTCATCCTACTCAAAGCATCAGCCACTCGATTAGCCTTTCTAAGGTGATAAAGGATTTCACAATCGTAATCCTTCACCAATTCAAGCCATCTTCGCTATCTCATGTTTAGGTCCCCCTGAGTGAAAAAGTACTTTAGGCTTTGATGATCAGTGAAGATCTTGCATTGGACTCCATATAAATAATGTCTCCATATTTTTAGTGTGAAAATGACTACTGCCAGCTCGAGGTCATGAGTAGGATAGTTCTTCTCGTAATCCGTCAGTTGTCACGATGCATAGGCAATCACCCTGTCATTCTGCATTAAAATAGCACCAAGGCCCATCTTAGACGCATCACTATAAATCACAAACCCATTGTTTCCTTCTGGAATAGCCAGTACTAGAGCTGTCATTAGCTTTTTCTTCAATTCTTGGAAACTCTTCTCGCAAGCTTCAATCCATTCAAACTTCTTTCCCTTGCGAGTTAGATTTGTGAGCGGTGCTGAAATTTTAGAGAAGTATTCCACAAATCTCCGATAATACCAGGCTAGGCCCAAGAAGCTTTTGATCTCACTTGCATTTGTCGGTTGTTTGCAATTGAGAACAGCCTCTACTTTAGCAACGTCTACCATGATTCCTTCCTTTGATATTACATGCCCCAAGAAGGACACTCTATCAAGCCAGAATTCGCACTTGGAGTATTTCGCATATAGCTTGTGTCTCCTTAATGTCTCCAACACAATCCTTAGATGCTCCAAATGTTTTTCTTGACTCTTCGAATAAATAAGAATATCGTCGATAAACACAACAACAAATTTATCGAGGAAATCCTTGAATACCCAATTCATTAGATCCATGAAGACTGCAGGCGCATTCGTTAGACCAAAAGGCATAACCACAAATTTGTAGTGACCATACCTTGATCTGAAGGCTATTTTAGGAATGTCCTCTTCTTTAATCTTCAGCTGGTGATATCCCGACCGCAAGTCAATCTTCAAGAACACAGATGCACCCTTTAGCTGATCAAACAAGTCATCAATTTGAGGCAACGGGTACTTGTTCTTGATTGTCACCTTGTTCAATTCTCTATAATCGATGTAGAGTCTCATTGTGCCATCCTTCTTCTTCACAAACAATACTGGAGCTCCCCATGGTGAGTGACTAGACCTAATGAAGCCTTTGTCATGCAGTTCCTTTAATTGCATCTGAAGCTCCTTTAACTCTACTGGGGCCATTCTATACGGTGCTTTCAAAATCGGGTCAGTGCTTGGAGCAAGCTCGATTTTGAATTCGACTTCTCTATCAAGAGGTAGGCTTGACAGATCATCTGGAAACAAATCTGAAAATTCTCTTACCACTGCCACATCTTCAATCCTTGTCTTTTCTTCCTGACTTTATCAACAATGTTGGCCAAATAACCCATGCAACCATTAGCTAGCAGCTTCCTTGCTTTCATGATAGATAAGAATATACTGGGTTTCTTCCTCATATACAAACTTCTGTTCACCTTCTGGTTGAAAAGTCACCTTTCGTTTGCGGCATTCGATGGAAGCATTGTATTTGCTCAGAAAATCCATCCTGAGAATCATATCGTAATCATACATGTCGATCACTATGAGGTTGATGAAAAGTTTCCTTTCAACAATCCATAGGGGAATAGTACGTAAACAGTGCGTAGATATCATCACTTCCTTGGAGGGTAGTGTCGTAGTGAATCCCTATCTCATAGGCTCTGAACAAAGCCCAAACTTCTTAGCAAAAGACAATGATACAAAAGAATGAGTCACTCCTATATCAAAGAGAACATAAGCACTAATAAATAGGCTCATTATCTGACCTGTGACTACATTGGAGGCTTCAGCAGCCACCTGTTCCTTCGTCATGGCGTAGATGTAGGCATTCGTAGGTGGGGCTTCAAGTCTTCCTTGACTAATTAGTGGCCCTTCAAGGGTGGCTTGTATCTGATGAAGCTGGACTGGAGGAGCTCTTTGTGGGGCTTGAACTTGGGCATTCATCTGTCTGGGGCAGTTCTTGGCAAAGTGACCTTCTTGTCCACAGATAAGACACCAGTTAATTCCCATACGGCATTGTCCATGATGATTTCTTTCACATTTGGCACATGTTTGAAACTGCCTGTTGTTGGGTTGGCTGCCATTAAACCTCTTGTTGCCTTGGTTTTGCTGGTTTTGGGGATTGCCCTTCCTTTTATTGTTCCTCCAGTGTTGGTTGTTGTTGCTGCTGTAGTTTCTATATGGAGGGTGTCTCAGGTTCTGGGTGTTTGCATAGCTTGCTGACTGACCTGACTGAGGTTGGTTCCTTCTTAACTTCGACAGGTGGAACTCAGCACATTGGGCTCTCAAGACAACCTATTCCTAGTTTCTGGGAGGACTAGCCCCATCAACTATTGTAGCAATCTTTGGCCTGAGAACTCTAATCAGCCTTTTTACCCTTTCACTTTCATCACTAACCATTCCTGGGCAAAGACGGGCTAGTTGATCAAACTTGGCCACCACATCTATAACCGACAAATCTCCCTGGCGTGGATTCTCAAACTTGTCATAGTGCTTCCTGGTTATGTTCATGTGGAAGAACTTTGTGTTAAACTCATGGACAAAGTCAACCCATGACATCTCTTCAACGTTCCTACTTTGTTCAATGCCATCCCACCAAATCCTGGCCTCCATGGTAAGACAGTATGATGCACAAAGTACCTTCTCATTATTTGTGAAGCCCATAAGTCTCAGAGTGGCTTCTATCGTCTTTAGCCATCCTTGTGCAACAAGTGGATCCTTGGAACCTTTGAAATCCGCTGGCTTGACTCTCTTCCATCTTACTAGTAGGGGTTCCTAATAGACTGCTCTAGGTTCAGTAGCAGGAGCCAAAACTTCGTTGACTTGTGGCTGGGGAGGTTGAGGAGGAGGAGGCACGTCATTGCCTCATCGTTTGTCGTTGCAGCCATTGGCCCTTAATTCAGCAATCTCTCTTCTTTGTTCCTCCAACTGCCTTTGCAGCTCAGCAATCATCATCGTCAACATCTCGTTGGTTTGAGTACGGGTTTGTATTCTTCTACGGCTGTCCATATTCGATTTCCTAAAAGAATTATAAACTAGGAATGATCTTTATACTTTATGAGACAGGTTTTCACTATTAGGGCTTTAATCATTAAACATCTAAACCTTATTCTTATTATCATACTTGCATCTCATCATTAAACTTTAAAACATACTTGCTTGGAGGACTTGGACTGATGTGTGGCGATATGAATTGCAATCAGAATTCTGCTCTCATACCAAAGCCTGTAACGCCCCCCCTTTACGGACGTCACAAATGTCGTTACTTTCGTTTCATAATGTTTTTATTTATAAGATAAACTATTTAATAAAAAAGGTAATTTGAAAACATAACCCAAGATCCATGCGTTTTTTTTTTATATTTATATATATGCATCAATATATAACTTATATTAATCAATTATAAACACCCATTAAATAGTTTATCAATATCAAAGTGAACTGAATAAACTTTAAAAAAAATCTTTAAAATCCATATACATAGCTCGGTAGGCCAAACTTTAGATTTTGGCAGGCCGAAGCTATTGGCAGTCCGAAGGTCAACCTTCGGCAGGCCGCACGAGGCTTTGCAAAATATGGTTTTAAAATCAACAAGATCGACAGGCCGATACTTGGCAATATGCAGGCTGATTAAAGCTCTTCGACAGTCCGACCAGTAATGGTCGGCAGGCCGAACAATTAAAAGAAAATATTAGAAATTAATTTTTTTTTACAAGTTCCAAAACTTCAAGGTGCGAAAACAATAAACAAACTTAGAGATGAAACATAAAAATAAACATAGTTCCAAAATTTTAAAACTTCTTTGTTTCATGGCATCTTTCATTTGTAATTCATTGCCCTTGGTTCACACGCCCGTCTTGGTCCTCCACCTAGTCCATAACTCTCTTACCCTTATCTGCAACATGATGTAAACTTGAATAAGCAAACGCTTAGTAAGTACATTTGTAAATCTCACAACTTAAAACATTTTATGAACATCATCATCATCATCATTATCATCATCATAATAGTGTATTAGGCACATTTTCATAGGAACATATCTTTCATTACATTGTCCATATTAAAACTTTATTCATTTTATCTTAAGGGCCCTAGAGTTGCACCATTAACATCATCATAAGCGCGCCATCATGAGAGGAGAGGGGTAGCTAATCCCAAACCAAACATGACACATAACATATCATATCATAACTTAACATGTCATTGAGTGTGTAACACTTATTTAGGTGATACATATATACGTACTTATACTTTCATGCTTTGAAAAACATTATCATCAAAACATGCATAAACTTTCATGCCTTAAAACTTCATACTAATACGTCATGAAAAATCATCATGAGAAATCATCATAAAACCATCATGAACATAGATTTCAAACTTTTCATAAACTCATACTTTTCATAAACACATCATGTTGCAGGTAAGAATGTACTTACTTCAATAAGCTTACTTAACCTTAACTTTTAGGTAACGACGACGTGGTCTCGATGTGCTCACTTCTCATTGTGTTTATGTCATACATTCATAAAATGGCAATTAACATTTATTTTCAATGAATTAATCACCACAACTTAATATCCATTTCATATAACATCACTTACATATTTATTTCTTAAAACATACATTTATAACATATTTCATTAACTTTAAAACAATTAAATAAAACTACCAACATAATTACATTTCTGACTTACAAGAATTCAAAATTTAATAACTTTACTTTCACACACAATTTGAGCAGCAAATTTTGCAAGAACAAACTTAATATATAAAAACATTGCCATGATTTTTCTTTCATCATAAAAATTCCATTTAGACTCTCAAACAAGTCATACAACTTATATACCAAAATCTGCCAGCAACAATAACACAGTGAGCAATCCATAACTCAGGTCTATTTATCACATTTTCATGCCATTGAAAAATCTACAAAAATTATCACAAATAACAGCACCTAGGATTATAACATATCCAAAAATTAGCTTTAGATAAATTCTATATAATCCAATACATGCATTAAAAGACAGAGGCAATAATAATTTTCATTGTGTCAGGCAGTGAGTTTCATACATTTTTCATATTCCAATAAATTAAATAAAATATTAATAAAATCAACACCAAATTTTCCAGTCAAATACTTAACATATACATAAACATATTCCCCAAATCTCGTGGAAAATAACCTTAATTTGCATGATGAACAAAAATGACATTTTTATGCAACATAAACAATCAACAACAATTTATTAT
>CAMOHE010049920.1:6439-23768 GCA_946598075.1 Artocarpus hirsutus | reverse complement strand
AGGTTATCAAAATGGTTTTGGACCTAGGGCATTAGATGGGATTTTAATTAGCCAGGACATGTGATGTCAAATCCCATATTTATCCAAGAGTTACATAAGATGTAATTGGCAAAGTGTTACCTACCTACATAACCATACTTTAGGTGATAAGCCAAAGCTTACTTCAAGTGAGGTGAAATATGGATCTTGGCCCACTAAAATTACAATTGTTGTGATTGCCAAATTAATATTGTGGGTTATTGATTTGATAAAATTAGTGGGATTTAAATTATGCATCGTTAAAAATTGTTTAATAAAATGCTAAGTACTCTGTGTATATATTTGTTGTAGATAATGGCATCAAACACCACATCTAACTTGTCACTACAAACGATCCTTGAGAAGGATAAGCTCAATGGCACTAAATTCCTTGACTGGTACAGAAACTTGAGAATTGTTCTTAAGCAAAAGAGGAAGGAATATATCCTTGATCAACCTATCCCTGATGAACCAGCTGCTAATGCTCCTAGAGCTCAAAAGGATGCTCACAATAAGCATCTCAATGACTCTGTTGATGTCACTTGCCTCATGCTTGGAAGCATGGAATCAGAGCTTCAGAAGCAACTGATGGAAATAGAGGCTTTTACCATGATAGGCCATCTTAAGGAAATGTTCCAAGAGAAAGCTAGAATTGAGAGGTTTGCCACCTTAAAGGCATTACTCTCGTGTAAGTTGACTGCTGGCGGTTTAGTGAGTCCTCATGTTCTTAAGATGAAGGGTCATCTTGATCATTTGTAGAAACTTGGTCTTGAGATTAGCCAAGAGTTGGCTATTGACATCATTCTCCAATCTTTGCCAGATGCTTATGATGGGTTCGTAATGAACTACAACATGCATAATATGGAGGAGATTGTTTCTGAGTTGCATGGGATGCTTAAGACTGTTGAACAGGACATCAAGAATACCAAAGATGTTTTGATGGTTAATAAAAGGAAAGGTATAAAAAGGAAAGGAAAGGGTAAGCGCAAGAATAAGGCTCCCAAGGACTTTAAGAAGCCTAAGCCTAACCCCAAGCCCAATGCTGAACCTAAGGCTAAACCACGAAAGAAGGGAGTATGCTTTTTCTATAATGAGCCTAGTCATTGGAAAAGAAACTCAAGCTCTATTTGGATGATCTGAAGAAGAAAAAGAGTAGTGCGACTACTCCTTCAGGTATTTATGTTATAGAAGTCAATTTGTCTACTTCTGATTCCTAGGTATTGGATACTAGACCTAGATCTCACATTTGTACTAATGTGCAAGGTCTTAAGAGGAGTAGAATCTTGGCTAAAGGTGAAGTGGACCTACAAGTTAGAAATAGAGCAAGAGTTACTACTTTAGCTGTAGGAACATATGAGTTGAGTTTGCCTAGTGGACTTGTTTTAAGTTTAGAAAATTGTTATTATGCACTTGCTGTGAGTAGGAATATTATTTCTGTTTTTTGTTTCGACAAAGAAGGTTTTAAGTTTATTATTAGGAATAATAAATGCTCCATTTACCGTGATAACATTTTATATGGATATGCTCCATGAACGAATGGTCTTTATGTTCTCAACATTGAAAACACAAACAAAAAGTCCATCTATAATGTTAATACAAAGAAGTTTAAATCTAAAGATTTAAACTCTACCTATCTTTGGCACTGTCGTTTGGGCCATATAAGTGAGAAATGCATTTCAAAACTCCATCAACATGGGCTTTTGAATTCATTTGATTTTGAATCATTTGAAGTATGTGAGTCTTGTTTATTAGGCAAAATGACTAAGATACCTTTTACTGGACATAGTGAAAGGGCTAATGACTTATTGGGCCTTGTACATTCTAATGTATGTGGACCATTAAGTTCCACTGCTAGAGGAGGTTTTCAATACTTCATTACTTTCACAGATGATTTCAGTAGATATCGCTATATCTAGCTAATGAAACAAAAATTTGAATATTTTGAAAAGTTCAAAATTTTCAAAAATGAAGTACAAAATCAAATTAGTAAAAGTATTAAAGCACTTCGATCGGATCGAGGTAGTGAATACTTAAACCAAGAATTCATTGATCATCTTAGAGATTGTGGGATAGTCTCACAATTAACTCCACTAGGAACACCACAATGGAATGGTGTGTCTGAACGGAGAAATTGAACTTTATTGGATATGGTTCAATCTATGATGAGTCAGTCAAATCTTCTAATATCCGTTTGGGGGTATGCTCTAGAAACTGTTACGTTCATACTGAACAGAGTTCCTTTAAAAGCAGTTCAAAATACACCATATATAGATGTGGACTGGAAAGTCACCTAGTTTGTCTTTTCTTAAGATTTGGGGATGTGAGGCTTATGTGAAGCATCAAATTTTAGATAAATTGGCACCTAAATTAGACAAATGCCTTTTTGTGGGATATCCTAAAGAAACTAAAGGATATTACTTCTATAATGCTTCCAAGAACAAAGTGTTTGTTACTCAGAATGATGTCTTTTTAGAAAGAGAATTCATTTCTAAAGGAACCAATGGGAGTAAAGTTCAACTTGATGAAATTCAAGAACCACAAAATAGCATTGAACCACTAGTGGAATCTCAACTAGATCAACCAGTAGTTGTTGAGCCTACACAAGTAGCACAAGGCCCGAGGAGGTCTGATAGGATACGTCAGAGCCCTAAGAGATATGAATTTCTCTTAACTGATAATCATAAATTGATGATTGTGGATCAAAATGAGCCCACATCCTACCAAAAGGCCATGAATAGCCCTGATTGTGATATATGGCTAGAAGCCATGAAGTCCGAGATGCAATCCATGTATAATAATCAAGTATGGACTTTGATTGATTCGCTTGATGGTTTAAAGACTATTAGGTGCAAATGGGTTTTCAAAAAGAAAATAGACATAGATGGCAATGTGCATACCTTTAAGGCAAGACTAGTTGCAAAAGGTTTAAAGCAAACACATGGTATAGACTATGATGAAACTTTTTCACCAGTTGCTATGCTTAAATCCATTCGAATTCACCTTGCCATAGCTGCATACTATGATTATTATGGTATTGTAGTGTTAACTCAAAAGTCCCACATCGAGAGAAAATGAACTCTTCCTCTCATTCTTCTTTATATAAATGCAGCTTCTTTCTTTCATTCCCGTGTGTGAGGAGGCGTGGAGCTATATAGCTTCAATGTATTTTTTCCAATCTTGGCTTTTTAAAATTTAAAGATTGGAAAAAAAAGTACAATTTAAACATTTAAATATTGACATATTTTAGGCATTGTAAAGGCTTTATAGTTAAAATTATAACTAAAAAACACAATTTTATAATTTTAAAAATATTTTTATTTAAAATTTTTTAAAAAATAAGTATTATGTTTTGTTTTTAATTGTGTTATTAAATTGTTATAATTGTGTCAATCTGTTATGTTTAATAATCATGTTGTGTCATGTTACACGTGTTATAACCATGTCGTGTTTGTGTTTACATTTCAGGCATATTTATTAATCGTGTCATGTTCGTGTTCAGTGTAATCTGTCATGTTATAATCATGTTGACACGAACATGACACGTAACACAATTTTTCCAGCCCTACACAGGATGAGTGAGATCGCATGTATAAGATTCCATATGCTTCTGCCATTGGATCTATCATGTATACAATGTTATGTACTCGACCTGATGTCTCATATGCCTTAAGCAAAACCAGCAGATACCAATCAGATCTAGGTGAAAGTCACTAGGCAATAGTCAAGAATATCCTTAAATATTTGAGAAGAACTAAGGATGCATTCTTACTGTATGGAGGAAAGGAAGATGAGCTTGTTGTAAGTGGTTATACAGATGCCAGCTCCCAGTCCGACAAGGATGACTTTCGATCATAGTCAGGTTATGTGTTATGTTTAAATGGCGGTGCAGTGAGCTAGAGAAGTTCAAAGCAAGACACCGTTGTTGATTTACAATAGGAGCTAAGTATATAGTCGCCTCAAAATTAGCTAAGGAAGCAGTTTGGATCAAAAAGTTTATTACTGGTTTAGGTGTTGTTCCTAGCATATCAGATCTAGTAGACTTGTATTGTGATAATAACGGGGCCATAGTATAGGCTAAGGAACCTAGATCACATCAGTGATCAAAACACATACTCAGGCATTATCATCTCATTCGAGAAATCATTGAGAGAGGAGACGTGAAGATATGCAGAGTACCTACAAATGACAATTTTGCTGATCCACTCACTAAGCCTCTTCCACAGCCTAAGCATGAGAGTCATACTAGGTCAATGGGTATTATATACAATATTGATTGGGCCTAGTGCAAGTGGGAGATTGTTAGTGATGTGCCCTAGGCCAATTATGTAATGACCATATTTTGACTTCGTTACATTTGCATTTTATTAATAAAGAGGCATTTTCATTATTGTTTTTTATTCTAATTCTATGAATAGTTAATTATGCCTAAGGTCATCAAA
Source organism: Artocarpus hirsutus (assembly GCA_946598075.1). NCBI lineage: Eukaryota > Viridiplantae > Streptophyta > Magnoliopsida > Rosales > Moraceae > Artocarpus > Artocarpus hirsutus. Next base: position 19,311 of record CAMOHE010049920.1, on the reverse strand, counting down.
TATGTGACTTGATAGTAAAATTCTTAGGTGAAAAATGAATTCTATTCTAAATTATCCTTAGTCGGTCATTATTTTTAGGATAATAATGAATGACGACTAGTATAAAGTTTGACTGATGATTATGTTATACTAATCATGTGTATGAGATACTAAGTCAACTCATAGATACATATTTGAGAAATGATGTATTGAATCGACCTACTATGAGAATACTGTATGGATAATTGTCATAAGTGATTTTCATCACAATAGTATTATCCTAGTCCTTTGACCTGAAATCACCATTGTTTCCTACATGACAAGTTCTAAATTTCGACACATTCTAAAATTATCTTTAATAGGATGATGGAATGGATTATGGTTGGATATAGAGTGAATCATGTGAGGAATATGAGTGATTAAGAAGGAATTTGTCCCTCATTTATTATGAGAAAGATATCTATGGGCCCCTCGATAAGTTAGACTGAAGAAAAATATATGGCCATACTGGAATGAATTGATAAGAGTTTTCAATATCAGTCTACTTAAGATCGAGACATAATATGATTGAATAGTATAAGGATGACATAAACAATATTCTAAGGATGACATAAACCATGCCTTATGTTCAATCAAGGCATCTAGTGATAAAAGGACTTTAATACTTATTGTGGATTAAGTTATGTCGGATTATTGACATTTGCATAACTTGGGTAATCATAATGTCTTTCTAGATGCTGCTTATGATTTGTGGGCTAGAAACAAAATTTCAAGCCCGCTACCAACATTATATGAACCTACAGGGTCGCACACTTAGAATAGACCAAAAATGAATTTTGGGTTTACTGTGTCTAGGTTCAATGAACCTGATGATGTCTAGATTCGATGTGCTAGATATGTCTAGGTTCATTAAATCTGACATTATCCAGATTCTATGAATCATATTTGAATTACAGTTTACCCTAGTTAAAATCTAACTCTATCTCGAAGTCAATATATATATATATATATATATATCTATTTTAGGTTTTATGGCTGAATTAGATGAGAAAAGCATTCTCTTATTCTAAAAGCAACAAAAAAAAATTAAAGACCCTAAAATTGAGAGAGTCATTTAACGTAAGGAGAGGATGTTAGCACACCAATTCGGTTTTTGAGAAGTCTGTTCGTGTGGATACCTGCAGAGGGCATTGCTCTAAGTAACAACGTTTGAATCCGATCCCGATTACGAAAAGCTCGAGTCAAGGTGTCACTGGAGTGAACCCGCTCTCTTTCTTCCAGAAATCTTACCCTTTTTGTCATCCTGGTAAGATTTCATGACTTTCTTATCAATCTAATCGAATTGCATGGATCCTACGAAGGTTTTGTGGGAATTTATTTTGATTTTTTGCTGCTTATTTGAATCACAAAATCCAACAAAACCCAATAGGATTTACGAAATTACTGTAAATATTTTAAAATTCTATAGTAAATTTTAAAGTTGAATTTAACTTTTATGATTAAATAATTTGGTTGATAAGTTCTTATCGTGATTTAAGGCAGAAGAAATTTCATTCCGTAAATAACTTGAGAAATTTAATTACAAAAATTTCCAAGTGTAGCATGAAGTTAGCAATATACTGAGAAACACTCTAATGCTCAACAAGTCCTTAATTGCTAATTAATCTAAAATTTGAATTACGTGAGTGGCAATTTTGGTAGAAAATGCTATGTGAGGTTGAAAACTGATGCTGTAGCAAAACTATATCGGTATGCGATTAAAACATTTATTAGTATCGGTTCATACTATAATTGACGTGTAACTATATTTGAAAAATGGGAAAGGACCTGTCAAAAATTAAATTTCCTGTCAGCTAAGTTAGTCATCTCTTGACAATGCAAATATATCTAATTGGTGGGAATCTTTGGAGATAAGATAAAAATATTAGATTTGACTATGGCTTAGACTTGATTTTAAACTTCTCATTGGTGCATTAATGAGATAAAAATCACATCTCCACTCCTTAACCGTAGGTGCCAACACTTAAGGGTTTTAGCCCAAATTTTAACTCATCAAAGTTAATTAAGAGCCTAGTTAAGCATATCTTAGGTGAAGTAATTAAATCTAGCTTTGGTCTATAAATATGTTTACTTGTACAAGACCCCATTTTTTTTTCCAGTTTCCCTTCTATTTTCCTGCAAAAATCGAATCCAACAGTAAGGGTTCTCTAAAAAAATTTTCATTCACTCTCCTAAAAATTAGGCATATAATAAAGGTTCTCCAAGAATTTTCCTCTCATTCTCACCTTCTAAGAACCAGATACAATACAAGACTTTCCAATAAATTTTCTTCCCATTTTTTTTTCTCCAAGATTCAATTTTTCACGTAAGCAAGCCTCCAAAAATTTCCTCCCTTTCCACTACCAAAAAACAAAAAACACTAATCAAAGTAAGAAAAAGAGAAGGATTATGAGGGATTAGAAGAAGAAAGATAAAGTTGAAATTTTTATAGAGATTATCAAAAGTAAATTTAATCCTTCCTTTTCATTCACTTAGATAAATCAAGATTAGATTTTAATATAGAAAATTTGCGTTTTTAGTTACCAACCAAGAATAAAAAGAGGACGAACAAGACTTTCTTAGAAGTAGTCCTCAAGAAGGATTTTTCAAGGGTAAAACTCTTAACTTTTTCTCAAAATCTTTTGATAAGTTCTATGTTTAAATTTTTTAATTAGTTCTAAGTTTAAATTTTTATGAGTTAAGTTTATGTTTTAGTAAGAAAATGGTTTGTAATGATTTTTATTTGTATTGGTTGGTGTGGCATTACATGCATTTTATTTTAATAAGTTAGATTATATAACTTTAGTTTAGGTATTGTGCATGTTTGACGTTATAGAAAATTTTTCCACAAACTTTAATCTCAAAAACAGAAGCCTTATAGTCGAATTTTAAAACTTTTTCAAACACGAAACGTATAGATTTTGATGTTTTAAATAAAACTCTGTGACTATGTGAAACCACAATCTTAACTCTAAATAGGGTTTCCAAGCCATTTTTAAAAAACTATCCAAATAATTTTGGAAATTGGCTAAAACTATAAGAAAAATGTTTTGGCACAAGCAGCCACTGTTTTGGCCATTTTAGGCCATTTCGGGTCCAAATTTCATGTTTTATCAAATGAAATTTTTAGATTTCAATGAGGTGGATGATTTTTGTGGAGAAACTTTTTTCAAATTCCACCTCTAAAATGCAGTTATGAACAGTTTTCTAAAACTGCCTAAAAACTGTATAATGGGGGTTGATTCTGTTTTAAAGGTTTCGTGTCGTTTCGAGGATGAATTGTGATTTTTGCCAAACATAAAACTTTTAGATTTTGTCGAGACAGATAACTTCTATGAAGAATTGTGAGAATCTGCTTCTAAGATGAACTTTAAATTAGATTAATAAAAACTATCAAAACTTTTTAATCGGTAAGGTTTGTAAAATTTAACCAAAAAACGAATATACTAAAGATAGTGATTGAGACTTTACATGAGCAAAGAAATTTTTAAACCCTGTATTTAAAACAAAGTAACTTCTATGAAGAAAAATTTTACAAGAAATATTGTCTTTAACATATAAATTTTTCTGTAACTTTTCAAAACTAACCAAAAGTATTTCCTAGTACTAGTTTTTATAAACAATGTTTGCGTGACTATAGAATTTTGTTTTTCGACAAACCAAGAAATTATGGTGCTCATAACATACTATATGAGCCTAAGATTTAGTGTTTACAAATTTTGGACAATATTTAATGCGCGATTTTGATACAAACTTTGAGTTATAAAGATATACTTTCCAAAAAAATAAAATGATAAATTTTAACAGTATTCAAATGAATACCAAAATAGCTATCATAAAAACCCGATATGCTAGATTCCTAGTATTACAACGCTAGGTACGGTTCCACCTGCTTTAGTCCAAAAAGCCACTCGAGTCAAAGTTTTAAACGATACAATGTATAGAACACTTAGGTTCATTTTAGGCTTGATGGGCTGAGAACCAATTACAAGCCCACTACTTGAATTAAAAATATGGTTAATTAGGACTTAGTTCAAGAACCAAGAGGTTATGTAATTTTTAATTGAGTTAGTTGAAGTTATATAGACTTAGTAATGGTAAGATAATTAATTAGTTATTTTAATTAACAAATTATCAATCTTAACACATATTAAAGGAAATTAAGGAAAAGTAAATTTTATGACTATTTAATTGATTAATTAATCCTTATAATAGAAGTAACAATTTTTATTTTCCTTTGATAAATGGATTACAATCTAAAAGAATGATCAAAATTCTTACAATTATGCTAAAATCAAAATAGTATAAAATAGATTAATCTTACACACTCTTAATGGGGGTTTTATTCAGAATTGTTTATTGTAGAAGATAAGGAATTTCAGGCGAATAGAGAAACCTACTGCAAGAAAAGAAGTAAGTAGGAATCTCGTCTACAATATCAATAGTTTTAAATAAATATTTTCTAAGGGTAGTAAGCATGTTTAATTACAAGTTAAAATATGCTATGCCATCCCATATTGCATGCTCAGTAAATTGTTTAGTAAATCTTCTAAGGATGAATTTGTCAAGAAATATGGAGCCAAATTCAATGTCTTCTAGAACATCACCCTATGCTAAGGATTTCGAGGATCGACCTTGTGGTTAAGGTCATTGTGAGGATTAGAAAGGGGGTGGGAAACCCTCTTTCGTGGGTGAGGAGGCGAAGCCCGCAGCCTAAAATTTTACTACAAATGTGACAGAAAAGGTGAAAACACAAAGAAAATACATTTTTTTGTCCCAGGTGCATGCCCCCATAGAGAATAATTCATGCAGCCACAATAAATACAGAAGCAACATGCGGCCAAACGTAGAGAAAGTCAATACAAGCACGAGTTGAAATCTCACGTGGCCATGCAAGAAAAGCACGCGGCCGCACGGGTCGACATGTTGAAGTCCATGTTTTGTGTTTTGTGTTTTTTTTTTTTTTTTTTTGTGGTTTGTTGCCTATTTTTTATAAACCTATAAATAAATAAGTTGGGTTCTTTTATTTGTAGAGAGTGAAAGTCAAAAATTGAATGAGAGAGAGGCTTGAGAAACATTTGGCGAGAAAGTATGCCATTTTCTCTTGTAAACTTCTTCATCATCATAGTGAATTATTGTACAGCGATTAAAAGTGGACGTAGTTTTCACATTGAGGGTAAACCACTATAATTTCATGTGTTCATATTTATTTCTTTGCATTCGTATATTTTTCATTCTCGGTAGATGTAACACCATTATGTAAAGGTTAACAGTTTTTAATAAAAAAAATAAAGATCAGAAAATGAAAATTAAACATCAAAGAAATTTTCTCGAGACTTAAATAAAAACTCTTAAAACAAAATAAAAACATAAACAAATAAACCACAATTAAATGTAGCACTTTATATTTTATAATAACAACTATCATCATCATCATTCCAACCTTCAATACAATTTTAATACAGTCCCAAAAAGTAACACAAGAAGCTAACATTATCATGAAATACATTCTCTAACAAATGAAGCAATTCCAACGTATTACAGCTACATAGCTTCCTCAATTATATTTTTTGTCACCACCTCACACTTTATGAGTCTTGAAAAGATAGAAATACAGGGGAATGAGTGACAACATGTTCAGTAGGGAAAACCATTACTCACCATTAGGTTTTTATCCTCACCATACTAAAACCTACATGGTTTGTTAGTTCTCATCATTATTTATCAATTTTATCATGTTCAATTCTGGTGAATATTTTATGATCATTCTTACTAAGTTCCAAACATATGTATATATACATATTAATTCAAGGTTCAATTATACTCATCTATATCCACCGTGCAATAGAATATCATATCACTCAACTCAACAAAACCTAAATGGGCGCTCTTGACCATCCTCCAAACATTCCAAGGGTGTTCCAGCGGACATCAAGCCCCGAGTCCTCACTAAGTCGAATTTTGTACAGTACGTATTGGGACTTTCGACCTAAGGGAACGTCGTCACCTACTCCCTATTTTACCTTTTAGGGTATTCGTGCCTAAGGATATAACCGTCGCCCTCTTCACGTCTTACCATTCCTCTATAATCATTCATTATTTATAGAGTCAATTTTTTCTAACCATGCTTCTCAATTTACAACAACATATGTCAAATCAATATATTCCTCGTTGTATAATACAAGACGAGTTTATGTCATAGTTTCATATATGATACTCATATAATAGCAATTCAACATACATATATATATCTTGCAGTAGAACAACCAATTTTGATTCCATAAAAACACACAAAAGATAAGTAATAGAATCCCTACCTCTTGGCAAATTACCATACTGATAACTTCTAACTCATAAAAACAAGCTCACCATGTAAGCTCCAAGTATTTCGTTAGCTTACAACGTATAAAATAATCATACTTTAACTAAATTCCTAGTCCATAATCATACCGATTTACCAACTATTCTTGTTAGTGTGCCATAATCATTTATATCAAGTCCTTGGAACATTTTGTAATAGAAAATAGTGTAAAGCAAGGGTGTTTGGAATGCCTGATCAGCCTACCAATCAACTATTTATGGCCTTTCAAACTAAACTGCTATTTTGGGCTCTCTTCTAGCCTCTCGATTACTATTCATCGACCTATCAATACTGTTCATTGGCCTACCAAACTAAACAATGTTCAACATGCCGATTCATGGTGTTCGGCCTGCCGAACCTACCGACGGGTTTAACCTACTGATTGAAAAGATTGGCCTACCGACAGAACAACTTCTAGGAATTTTAGTTTCCATTTTCAAAGTTTTCAAACTTTAAAACTCAATCCGATCCTTTTTTACAATTTTTAGGGTATAGAAAATGCATAAAAACCATGGATTAACACATTTAAATACATATAGATCATTCTTTTCAAAATTTTCATGGTCAACAAACAAAAGTATTAGTACTTTGGGTCCATGATGAAATAAAAGAAGAGTAAATAGAAAAGAAAAGAAAAGTAGAGACAATAAGTTGTAGACTCCTAGAATTCCTTCTTCTTTTAGAAAGAGAAAGAAGAAGTTCTAGAGAGAAGGAAGAGGATTTACAATTTAAAGAGAGAATGACAAGTTTAAAGGAGAGTGAGCTCCAAGAAATGAACTCCTATGCACAATAGATGTATATATATAAACCATGCTTGAACCAGTGTAAATAACACGTGTAGAGACCACGTACGAATGACAATATGGATCAAACCGTTTTAGGATTTAGACTAGGCCTAAATGTTCTAAACTAAGATAGGCTGAGTTGTTTCGGTCCTTAACACATTTGGAATGAGTCAAATAATAAGCACGAAATTGAAACCCAACTTATACAAATCTTAAGCCCAATTCGAAGCCTACTTAAAACATAATTGACCAAAATAAATGACAAAAGCCAATTTAATAAAAATCATAAGTTCCCCTGAATGTTACCCAAATCATTCCATAACAACGAAATCCTCTTATAACTTAAATAATTTGTTTTAATCAAACCATTATTGAACAATACGACACTCATATTTTATCCTTAATACTCAATATCCGTTAATATAGATCTACCATTAATACTACCAAGGGTTTTGAATTAGCTTTCAAATCAATATACTTTCTGTCTTCCAACATAAACCACATCAAGAAGCAAAGACCATTAATGTTATTACTTAAGGACATCCATTATCCTCACAATCCCACTTATCCAATCTTTAATTTTCTCATATAACAAAACCTCAAGTGACCAAGAGATGTACATTTAAGCATCTAAAAGTTAAACCTTTCATGATAAAGATCCAAAATCATCACTGGTGCCTTAAGTATTATGATTTACTTAAGGAAACTTTTATTGGTCATTTTCACACTACATTTATTCATAAAGATCATTGACACTACTTAAACACAATGTACGCAATAAATGTTCCAACCTTGAAATTTAGGCATTATTTGCCTTTGCACAGTCTCAACAAACCAAAGACTAACGTTTATCTCTCTCAAGATTCAATACCATGAATTCTTAACTTATCTCATATTGCTCAAGTAAATAGAACCTCTAAAAAAATTTACCAGAACTTAAGCACTCTATCAAGTATACACATAATTATTACATAGGTTTATATCAATTATGAAGAATTTAAACATATATGCCAAACTTTGAAATCAAAAACATAAACCTTATATTTCTTATTATTTTTCACAAGATAAAAGGCTCTTAAATCCTCATATCTATATGAATTTCTCATCATTCTATACGAATTAGAAATGCTTATAGATCCTAGCATTATACGAATCTCTCATAAGCATTCTACATATAAACCCATTCCTTGTAATTATTTTTCCCACATAAGCATTAATACTTTCATTCTATATAATCATCATAGTCACATAACCGTTAATATTTTCATTCTAAGGTCTTTCCATGTTACATCCTCCTGGACTGTATAAATCAACCTAAAGTTTCATTTTGATGATGACATTGAAAATTTAACTTCAAAACCATCTCAAAAACAGATTTTTAAAGTGGTGCCACACTTTCTAGGTTAACCGAATCTAGGCTCTAATACCAAAAATTCTATAACATCCCTAAGTAGGGGTTAACAATTTTTAATAAATAAAATAAAGAAAAAAAAAATAAAAATAAAACATCAAAGAAATTTGCCCGAGACTTAAATAAAAACTCTCAAAACAAAATAAAAATATAAACAAATAAACCACAGTTTAATGTAGCACATTATATTTTATAATAACAACTGTCATCATCATCATTTCAACGATCAATACAATCTTAATATAGTCCCAAAAAGTAACACAAGATGCTTACATTTTCATGAATACATTCTCTAACAAATGAAGCAATTCCAACGTAATATAGGTATATAGCTTCCTCAACTATATTTCTTGTCACCACCTCACACTTTATAAGTCTTGAAAAGATAAAAATATAAGGGAATGAGCAACAACATGCTCAGTAGGGAAAACCATTACTCACCTTTAGGTTTTTATCCTTACCACATTAAAACCTACATGGTTAGTTAGTTCTCATTATTATTCATCAATTTTATCATGTTCAATTCTAATGGATATCGATCATTCTTACTAAGTTCCAAACCTATATATATATATATACATATTAATTCAGGATTCAATTATACTCATCTATATCCACTGTGCAAAGGAATATTATATCACTCAACTCAACGAAACCTAAATGGACGCGCTTGACCACCCTCTAAACATTCCAAGGGTGTTCCAGTGAGTGGACATTAAGCCTCGAGTCCTCACCAAGTCAATTCTTATACAGTACAATCTAAGACTTTGGGACCATCGTCACCTCCCCCTATTTTACCTTTTAGGGTATTCGTGCCCAATGACATAATCGACGCCCTCTTCACGTCTTACCATTCCTCTATAATCATTCATTATTTATAGAGTTAGTTTTTCCTAATCATGCTTCTCAATTTATAGCAACATATGTCAAATCAATATATTCCTCGCTATACAATACAAGACGAGTTCATGTCATAGTTTTATATGTGATACTCATATAATAACAATCCAACATACATATACATACCTTGCAGCAAAATAACTAATTTGCATTCCATAAAAACTCAAAAAAGATGAGTAATAGAATCCCTACCTCTTAGTGAATTGCCCTACTAATAACTTTTAGCTCACAATAACAAGCTCACCACATAAGCTCTAAGTACTCTGTTAGCCTATGATGTATAAAATAACCATACTTTAACTAAATTCCTAGTCCATAATCATACTGATTTACAAACTATTCTTATTATTGTGCCATAATCATTTATATGAAGTCCTTGGAACATTTTATAATAGAAAGCAGTGTAAAACAAGTGTGTTTGGAATGCCTGATCGGCCTACCAATCAACTATTTCTGGCCTTCTAAACAAAACTGCTACTTTTGGACTCTCTTCCGGCCTATGGTTACTATTAATTGGCCTGCCCGTACTGTTCATCTTCCTACCAAATTGAAAAATGTTCAGCATGCCGATTCATGGTGTTTCGCCTACTAAACCTGCCAACAGGTTCAGCTCGCTGATTGAAAAGATCGGCCTATTGACAGAACAACTTCTAGGAATTCCAATTTCTATTTTCAAAGTTTTCAAACTTTAAAACTCAATCCGATCCTTTTTAACAATTTGTAGGGCATAGAAAATGCATAAAAACCATGGACTAACACATTTAAACACATATAGATCATTCTTTTCAAAATGTTCATGCTTAACAAACAAATCTAAACTAAAAATCAAAACTTTTCAAAACTTGCTCAAAAACTCATTTTAATCAAAGCTTTTTGTAAATCAAGCTTCAAAAATGTTGAATAATTACGCAAAAACATCAAGAGCACAATTCTCTCCATTTTCATACCAAAATACAACTTATAACCAAGATTAAAGTTTTAGAAATCTAACCTCAAACTTAGTCCAAAAGTAGAGTTTAATCTTGAATTCGTCTAAATCCCCTTGATCTTTGAGCTTGTGAGAGATTGTTTGTAGTTTTTGTGAAAGGATCGCTTGAATTTTCCCTTTTGATTTCTCTAGTTTTGCTTCACCGCGGATGTTAAAGAAGAAGAAGAAAAGAAAGAGAAAGAGAAGAAAAAGAGAAAGAGAGAAAGAGAGATTGTCAACAAGGATGAGGAAAGAAAAGAAAGAGGGCAGGAAAAATGAGTTTCTTTGGAGACTTTTAGACACAAAATACCAAAATGTCATTTTCATAAATAATTAGAAGTTCCAAGGGCATTAGGTAAATATACTAAATAGATATAGAAAAATTTTAGAAAATTTAAAAATAAATAGCATGAAATAAATTTTAGATGAAACAAATTTTAATTGACACACTAATAATTAATTGAATTACCATAATACCCGTTAGGAACATAACAAGTGTCACACTAGAATTAGGGCTTCTAATTCGCAATAGAATTGAATAAGAGTATTGCACTAACCTCTCAATCTATAGAAAGGCTCAAGATTTAAAAATAAAAAATAAATTAAATGAGATCATAGTGTCATTGGGACCTTACAAACCCTAACTTCCTATCGATCGCACGCAACTGGTATGACTACTCTGGTTCAACAAAATAATAACACAAAATCATAAATGAGCATAATCTACACATACATATTATTATAATTATATGCTATTTTAAATATTTTGCAATTTATAGTTCCTACTTACTGAGTGAAAGCTCATTCCAAGAATGTTCATACTGTAGGTAAGCAACTTGTTAGTAATAACTTATGGAATAGAGACAAAGCGGTAGACGATTAGACTGATGAAGTCATGGGAAAGGGATACTGCACGCTTTATCTTTCGCATTTAGTTTTGTTGATTGTGACTCTTTTTAATAATATGTAAAACTCTATGACTCTAATAGTATGTATGTCTTGAATAACTGTTAAACCATTATAATATGTTATTATTTTTGTTGCAACAAAAAATAAAAATAGTTTTACATTAAATTAATTAGCAAGTTAATTTTAAAATAGTTTAAAAAAATTCCGCAAAATTATGTAATCTAAAGCAACGTTTGTTTAAATAGTTAAGTAATGGCCATATAATTAGGGTCATTATATTTGAAACGTGCACTCTCACAACAGAAAAATTGTTCCTACTTAAAAGAAATGAATGTCTTGTCATAAATAAAAAATGCATGGGAATAAATGGAAAAATTAATAAAATCAGTTACAAGAAGACCAAATTAGTTTAGCTTATTTTAGTTTTCGATAGATGTATTACTTTTATAATTGCTCCATTATCCAATTGTTTGAATCAATATAATCGACTTACCTTGTTTATTTGGAATATATGACCCAACTCTTTGGACTCTAAGTCTAAAGAATCCTTTGGATATATGTTTATTTCCCCTAAAATTCAAATCGTTTGGATCCTTGCAATCCAAAATTCTCATAACTTCTTAATTTCATATTTGATTGAGATGATTCTTCTTTATTGTGTTCTAGTGAAAAGAAGAACAAATCAAGATCCATATTACATTTTTTTAATATGATAAACATTAACATTTTGTTAGATTTGTTAGTAAATTAAAAACTTTTTCCATTATTTATACAAACACAAATTCTAATTTTATTCCCTATTTAGATTAACAATTTAAATGCACATTCAAACATCAATTAGGATAGCAATTAAAATCACATAATTTAAATTACACAACTCAAATCAAATAATTCAAATCAACACAATTTGAAAATGTTTAAAGACTCTGATCAAACTACAGGCCTCTTTGAGTTTGGACTCTGGAGACTATATGAATAGTCTAGATTAATATCAGATGGTAGAGTTATTGGAGAGCTCAAGGAAATCCCGTAGAACTGTATCTAGCATTAACTTACACACAAAACTAAAATAAAAACAAAAAAAGGAATAAAAACAATAAAAAACCTCAAAGTAGAACTCAGACCAAAATTAAAAGAGGAAATTATTATTGTATTCATGGGACCAAGATAAAAAAGAAGACGTATCAAAGTGATGTAATGCACAAGAAACCCCAACCCCACCCCCTAAAATAAAAACAAAAAAAGGAATAAAAACAATAAAAAACCTCAAAGTAGAACTCAGACCAAAATTAAAAGAGGAAATTATTATTGTATTCATGGGACCAAGATAAAAAAGAAGACGTATCAAAGTGATGTAATGCACAAGAAACCCCAACCCCACCCCCTAAAATAAAAACAAAAAAAGGAATAAAAACAATAAAAAACCTCAAAGTAGAACTCAGACCAAAATTAAAAGAGGAAATTATTATTGTATTCATGGGACCAAGATAAAAAAGAAGACGTATCAAAGTGATGTAATGC